>CAUYQV010017255.1:0-21632 GCA_963574575.1 Galagoides demidoff
GCTAAGGAGGACATTTTCCAGCTCCATCCATGTAAACATGAAGGAGGCAAAGTCTCCATCTTTCTTTGTGGCTGTGTAGTATTCCATGGTGTACATATATCACAATTTATTGATCCATTCATGGGTCGATGGGCACTTGGACTTTTTCCATGACCTAGCGATTGTGAATTGGGCTACAATGAACATTCTAGTGCAGATATCTATATTATAGCGTGATTTATGGTCTTCTCGATATATACCTAACAGAGGAATTACAGGATCAAATGGTAGATCTATATTTAGATCTCTGAGTGTTCTCCATATGGTTTTCCAAAAGGGACGTATTAGTTTGCATTCCTACCAGCAGTGCACTAGTGTTCCCTTTTCTCCACAACCCTGCCAGCATCTGTGATTTTGGGATTTTGTGATATGGGCTAATCTAACTGGCATTAGATGATATCTCAGAGTGGTTTTGATTTGCATTTCTCTGATGATTAAGGATGGTGAGCATGTTTTCATATGTCTGTAGGCCATGCGTCTGTCTTCTTCAGAGAAGTTTCTCTTTAAGTCTCTTTCCCACCCTGCGATGGTTTTGAGCTAGATAATCTCAGAAATTCTCTTGAGTTCTAGCTGTTGGGACTCAATGTGACTTTCAGGCTTCCTATCTGGCTGTATGTGGATGTATTTTTACAAGGCCCTTTCAGAGGAATTCTCTGATGGAAGTTTCTATTGGCCTGACACAGTCAGGGTGTGTGGTGGTCCTTGTCCTATAACCTGGCTACTGCCATAGGCCCTGGAATGGTGCCCATCACCACCCTCCCTTCTCACTGGGGCACAGCTTCCAAGTCAGATGCTAGGTTTTGAGTTAATTCTTAGACCGTCACCATTCTTTCTCTTGATCATGCAGGAAACTGCTTCTTTTAAGTCCTTCAAACATGAGAGTTGTGATTAGAGTAAGCTTTCCTGATGTACATATACCCATCTCCCTTTTAGGGAACTACTCTGAGTCCCCAGGGGTTCTGTCCACCATGCTATGACACAAAGATCATTGACCCAAAAGGACAACTCCCTGTGGTTCCCAAGGTGATCCAGTGGCTTTTTGGTCAGTATAGAGAATAAAACAAGTACACTTAATTCTCATCAGAATATCTTGATTTAGAGAAGTTTTACTTGAGGGTTCAATTGTCATTTAGGAGATCATGATTCCCCTTAAGTTGTGTGTGTGTATGCAAATATGTGCCTTCCTTGAAGGAGAGGACCCTTTACTTTCATCAGATCCCCAAAGAAGTCACAACCCATTAAATGTTAAGAACCACTGCTACAGAAGGTTTCCTCTAGCTGGGGCACTAATTCTCAGTTCAGTAAACTGTGGAAAAGTAAATGTGCTACGTGACACAACCTATGGCTGCTTAAATTGAAGAAACATCTGTGGGACAGTACATAGCCTATTGAGTAAAACACTGTATTTCATATGATATATGCACTGAAAGGAAAGGGAGCTCTTATATACAATCTAATTAAGGATTAGATTAAGATTAAGCTCTTATATACAATCTAATTAAAAGATTTTTTTTTTGAAACAGTCTCACCCTGTCAACTAGGGTAAAGCATAGTGGCATCATTGCAGCTCACAGCAACCGTAAACTCCTGGGCTCAAGCAATCCTCCTGCCTTAGCCTCCCTAGTAGCTGTCATCCTCCCAAGTAGCTGGGACTATAGGCACATGGGACATGACGCTTGGTTAATTTTTCTATTTTTGGTAGAGACAGGGTCCTGCTCTTGCTCAGGTTGGTCTCAAACTCCTGAGCTTAAGCAATCCTCCAACTTTAGCCTCCCAGAGTGCTAGCATTGCAGGTATGAGCCACCATATCTGTCCTAATTAAAAGATTATAACCAGACAGCAACTGTGCTGCATTTCCATGCATGTGTTTCTGTTTCATTTAGATTTGTTTGGTCTCCTTTCAATAGGAAGCCTGTTGAAAGCACATAGAAACTTCGTGACATGTTTCTTTTATTCATCTTATGTTGATACCCCTTACTTATGGTGTAAACTAGACAATTCAAAATATTTGGAATAAGTGAGTCAAGCTGTTATAACACATAAGAAGAGAATATCAGGGGCTTTAGTAAGAGCATTTTATTTCTATTGTGCTATTCAGGAACCCAGGCACCTTCCGTGTGGTTGCTCTATTCCACAGAGCTGAGGCATCTGCCCCATTGTGTTGTCATATGGGAGAAGCACATGGAATGGTGAGGCCATTCCAGCTTGGCCTGGGAGTTAGCTCACATCCCTTCCTCTTAGATTCAACAGGCTAGAACTCAGTCACAAGGCAAGAAAGGCTGGGAAAGATGGTTTCGTCATATGTCCAGAAGATGGAGTGACCACTTGCTCAGGCCTAATTTCCTGACATCTTCCTTGACTTCTGTTTTTCTCATATAGTCCACACACAATTTGTCAGCAAATCCTGTTAACAGTACCTTCTAAATATTTCTGGAATGAATACATTGCCACCACCTAATTCTTACCAATCTGAATCATTACAAAAGCCTTCTAATTGATTTCCCTGCCCCCATCCTTACCCCTCCCAGCCTCTTCTCCCTATAGAGGAAGTATGCTTCCAAAACATAAATAAGACCATCCAGTGACTCCACAGCACAAATCCCCCCTTCATTTTCCATCCCAGGGGGAATAATACCAGTTTTCAGCTCATGAGGCCTGACATTCTCATACCCCTAGCTTCCACTCTGATCCTCATCCTACTCCTCTCCCCGAATTTCCTCAGCTACAGCCACACTGGCCACCTTGTTTCCAAAACATGCTGTTTGTTCTCTCTGCTCTCAGGGACTTACTCCTAGACATACTTCCTTGGCTCCTTCGGGTCTCAACTCTCACACTACCTTCTCAGGGAGGTGTCTCAGGCCACCCTATTTAAAACGGCAGCTGTTGACTTTATTCACAATCTCCTCTTCCTGACCTCATTCTTCTTCGTGTTGTAATTTGACCCACTGCTTATCACTGTCTTCCCCTAGTACCAGGGAAACTCCATGAAAATAGGAACTGTCTTTTGCATAGTGCTGTATCTCTAGTATGAAGTGTATTTATCAAGTAAATAAGCAACATCATTAAATTATTAAATGATTGTGGAAGAATGCATAAGAAAAGAGTCAATTCTCCTGTCTGTTAATAATGTAATGCCTCCTATGTCACCTTAGGTTAATTGAGGCTAACAAACGTGAGGCCTATTGCAAAACAAAGGAAAAAAATTTAAGACTATCATTACAGAGAAAACGGATAAATCCAAGGCATTTGGGACATGAATGACAGTGTATTTTAGACATCACACCATCAGTTTGCAAAAGTAGCCAAACTGCTTTCCAACTAGGAAGACTAAAGATTGTCAGATGCCATGTTTGAAGCATAACATTTAAAAATGGAAAAAAATACTACTACAGTTTAATTTATATATATCCTATAACCCAATAATCCTACTCCTACACATATGTACCTAAGGGAAATATATTTGTATGTCCACCAAAAGACATGTACAAATGTCCCCGGCAGTGCAGTTTATAATATCCCAGACTGCAAATGCCTGGAACGATCACCAACAGCAGAACACATAATTTAATGCTGCACAACTCAATATAGAAATGAGAATAAACAACTACAATCTCATGCAACATTATGCATGAATTTTACAAAATAAATTAAGGAAGAATTCATATTATGTTTCCCTTTATATATATAATTCAAAAAATTTTAAATTAATGTATTACACATACTGTCATATATGATAGTGTGTCAGATGCCAAGATTGTGCTTATGAATGAGAGGGTGGAGAGGACATGGGAGGTCTCTGAAATACAGTTAGTGCTCTGCTCTTAGTTTTGGTGCTAGTTTTGTGTATTGTTATACAAAAACTCATTGAGCTGTTCATTCCTTTACATGTATTTCATCTCAATAAAGTTTTCAAAAATCTATAAAACTGCATGTTCAATCACATCTGAACATTATACCTTTTGTCTTGCTTTTCTGAAAATTGTTCCTAGTAACTGCTGGGTTTTTACCTTTGTTACATTCCTAAATCCTTTCCAAAAAAATTCATCTCCTTTTATAAGTATTGGCTTCCCTGATTGAAACAAAGCAGTTCATTTCTGTTTAGGTTTGAGCAGCAGAGAATTCCAAAAGGATTCCAGTTATATGAGCAGCGTCTGCCTCTCTCCCTGGGTTTGCTCTCCCTCATAGAAGTCTAGTACCTTGATTGGGGCTGACACTAATGCCTGGCTCTTTATTTCCTCATGGAGGCAATGCTCTCAATTGCCTCCATGAGGAAAAGCTAAGGCAGGCTGGTATTTACAAAATAAACTCTAGTAAAGAAGCATAAATAGAAATCCAGAAAACGAATTAAACTTGCATTGAAATAGGCGTGTCTCCAATACAGATGTCTCATCCCATCACTACTGCTCTATTTTCTAAAAGCTGATCCACCTTTGGAAATGGATGATGTTTAGCTTCCTAGCTCCGTATTTTTCTTTTCCTTTATAAAGATCCCAGGTGGAGCCTGCATTCTCAGATCAGAACTAATCTGTCTCGTGGGGAATGAAAGACTCAGATCCTAATTTTCTTTTTTACCTCAAAATGATGTTTTTAATTCAATCGATTACTTTCATGGATACGTCTGATTGACTAACATGCCTAACTTCTAGCTATAAAGGAGTCTGGGAAAAATGGTTAAGGATTCCCAAAGTGTAGAAAATTATTGAAAAAATATAGGTCTGCCACAAAATAAGAGGGAAAGATTAAAGAAGTAGGTCAGCCATTAACTATTATTTGCTGCTCAGCATCAGCCTCCTTTCATATTTGAATTCTAAGCAATAGTTTCTCACCCAACGTTATGCAACTATTTACCATAAAAATAAAACACACTCATGCTATCAGTGAGACGATCCAAATCTCATTAACTCCTACATCTGGTTCCAAATTCGGATCTTTCAGTGATACTCCTTCACTCTCTAGCTCTATCTGCTTCTGCCTTGATGCTTTGTGAGTTACGGACTAACTGCTAAGGTTACCTGTGCTGACCTTTCCCCATATAAAATAGTAGGGAAATGGGAGTGTTGGGTGGAGAGGATTGATTAAAACATCACCATAAATACATGACAATGAAGGGAGAAAATACAACTATTACAGTCCTCTTTTCTCCTGTTGGGAGTCACAGTACAGTTGGTATATGGGATTCTTTTCACTGGCATCGTAACAAGAAATTCACTCATGACCTCTCCTTTTAATTCTGTATAGACCATGGATAACTCCAAGCTGTAGCCAAAAAATTAAACAAAAAATTAACCTCTCTCCCAGCTACTTGAGTTAGAATATTTAATAAAGAAATTCTGACAAGTGCTTTAAAACAGCACATTCAACCTAATCTATACTGATTTCTCCTCTTTTGGTCTAGTTCCTTTAGAATTCATTCTCATATGTAATCCCTCATTTTCACCAGCACACACTAATAAAGTATTTTAAATTATCTGGTCTATAAATTTTCTTCTCCCTGTTTGACTTGGGACAGGCTGATATCTGACACTGGTTATGCTGACAGCACTGAGAGGTGGTACAGGCAGGCCTGGGGTACAGAGGCTTCCATGTACAAGGCCCCTGTCTTAAGCTAGGTTGTTACAGGTCTCCGAACAGTCCCGGGAGAGGCTCAGGACAAAGGCATGAAGGGGCTGCTTCTCCTTACAGAGGAAATTCTGTGAAGTTTGGGATTTTATGTACTTGCATACTCTGATTCCTCCTTTTTAGCCTATTTTAATCTATAGGTATCTCCTTTTTTCCAAGAAATGCCCAACATGTGAGCAAGACTACAAGTTAAACTGATTTTGTAATTGGTGACTTTCAGGATAAAATCTGTTTTATTTTTAGCTGTTCTATTATTGGAAATTTTTTACCTGAAGCTTGTTCTTGGCAACTCTAGAAGGAAGAAGGGGGCCTGGGACACATTCCCAGGCCCCCTGGGGGGCGGAGGGACTGGGGGGAGAAGGGAGGAGGAGGGAAATGGGCTGGAGAGGGTGGGGGGAACAGGTGAGGGCTGGGGAACAGGAGTGGGCAGGGGAAAGAGGGGTGGGTTACAACATATTTTACGGGGAAATATTCTACCCGTGACACTTTTGATTGGATACAAGATCCACCCTCATAATCCAGAATGATTTTATCTCAAGACTCCTAGTTATATCTGCAAAGACACTTTCTCCAAATAAGGTCTCATTCCCAGGTTCTGGGGGTTAGGAGATGGCGCCTCTGCCCAGGCCCCTCCAGGTCCGTAGGGTCCAGCTTCAGTGTCTTTATAAGCCCCACCCCCAGGCCTTCTGCAGGTGAAGAAGGGGCCCTGAGCGGCAGCCCCCCTGCCTGCCCGTGGCTGAGGTGTTGGCAGCCAGTCCCCAGCCTCGGCAGCTCACTGGAATGCCCTGGGTTTTTCCAAACGACCTCGCTGGCAGGTTCAAGTTTACTGGGTCTGGGCGAGACCTGAACATTTCAACACTCAGCGCTTCTAACAGCCATCCAGGATTGAGAATTTGGGGCTATAGGGTCAGGTGGACCTCTACTATTGTATCTTGAGATTGTCTGAGCAATCCTGAAAGGCCAAAGTTGCAAGAACCTCTTTCCCAAATAAGGAAACTGAGGCAAGAGGAAGCCTCCCTAGCGTCACATGCTGGCAAGGGGCAGGTGCGGACATAGGACCCAGGCTCTGAACCTCCCTGGGAAGGAGTCTGCGCCCTCCTGTAAACCCCTCCAGGGGGCTCCTCCCCCATTCCCCACCCTCCCAGGTTTTCACCTTCATCCCAAACAAAGTGACCTGGGTGGGAAGCACAGAAGACTTTTGCTGGGGGAGGTGGAGGTCGGGTGGGAGCTGGTGCCTAAGAGAACAGCCCAGCTTCACAGCTGGTCCACAGCTGGTCTCCAGCGGCGTGTCCCCAGGGCGGACCCTCTTTGGGCCTTGGCTCAGGTGTGCAGGTGTGTGCACACCCTGTGCCCATTTCAGCTGAGGGCAGCAGCCTGGTCTCTCTGCAGGAACCCCCTGCAGCTGGGTCCCTGCACACAGTTCCCACGTTGACATAGCACATGGCACCAGCAGGGGTGACTCATCTGCAACACTCACAGGTGGGCTGCAGAGGTGGCCTGCTCACAGGTGGCCTGCCGCATTCCTAGACACGAGGGAGGTGTTTCCACACAGCGAGGGAGGCGGGGTGGGTGCTACTGGCACATCCGGCGTGAGTCTTCATTCCAACACTGCCGCCAGGCTCAAAGCAAACCTCCCTCTGATGTTGGGGGGGGGGGAGGATGGGGTACTGAGTGCCAAGCATTGTGGGCTGAATTGGGTCCCCCAAAAGATGTATGGAAGTCCCAACCCCAACACCTGTGACTGTGTGCTCACTTTGAAAGAGGGTCTTTGCCCATGTCATTCAGTTACAGTGAGGTCATACTAGATTAGGGGGCCCACATCCAACCACTCGTGTCCCCATTAGAAAACACAGACACCACAGAGTAAAGACAACACTGGGACACAGGCATAGCTGGGGTGCAGCTGCCAGCCAGGACGGTGGGGCTGGGGACAGAGGACTCTCCATAGACCCAGGAGAGAGCACGGTGCTGTCGGCTCTGGGCTGCAGACTCACACCCTGCAGGACAGTGAGAAGGGGAGCTTCTGCTGTCTGAAGCCACCAGCCTGGGGTGGTGTGTCACGGGGGCCGCAGGCACACGTGTGAGCAGAGCAGGGCTCCGGCTCGTTTGTCCCAAGGCACGTCGTGCTGTCTTCTCAAGCTGCTGGTACCTGGGCTGCTCAGCTTTGAGCACCGTCTCCTGGTCTTCATGGAGAGGATGGTTCTGGAGCTATGAGGACAGGCCTGCGTGGACATCCTGCTGCTGTTTCCGACTCTTGATTCTTCTAAGGCTGATTTTCCAGATTGATCATCTAGGCCCTGAGATTCTCCCTCCCTCATTAACAAAAGCAAAAGCTATTTTCCAGCCGTGAAGCAGCTACCGTGTGAGCTTTCTGTGGTCCCGTCAGGTCCCAGTGGAGCAGCCCGGGACCGGGTTACCCTTGACGTGTCTGGTGCGTCCAGGCTCCAGCCAGTCACACCTGTCCATCTGCTTGTCAGTCTGACCATTCACAAGATGGACCTGGAGGGAGAATTTGGAACTTGAAAGAAATCCAAGGGCCACTTTCCTTGAGTGGCACTCAAAGGGCAGCCTCCACACCAAACAAGCCGCAGTCACAGTGAGGGGTGTGTCCAACACGGTCTAACCAGATTCAGAGAAATACCCGTGGGGGCACAGACAGTGGGATCCTGAGGTGTGCGAGCAAGGGCTGCCCAGGCCCTTTCCGTGAGGTTGGCCAGAACACAAAGTAATTTCTGTGGACACTAAATTCTGCCCTGATCCCCACACACACAAGTCCCTTTACCATTTTAAGCCTCATGGAGTGACAGAAACGGGCGTGAACTTTAGGTGGCATTCATCAGCAACCAGGCCTCCTGGATCACATTATCGCATCCCAAGAAATATGCAAATGATGTTATTTTCTCTGCCGAACGTTCTCATTATGCTCTCTGAGCACTCTTAACCCGGCGACGTGTCTAGAAAATCCTCCCTACACAGGCTGTAGGCAAACACGCTGGGTCACAGCCAGCATGAGGACACGGCCCTGCAGTTCCTTGCCTTTGACGGGGCGTTTCCGAACCACCACTAGGAGGAAAACGCCCAGCACTGGCTAAGAGGATTAAGCCCCTCATCTCTGTAAGGCGACCAGCTGGGCAGCTCAGAGGTCGACGAGGCATGGAAGGTCTCCGACTGGACACCTGCCCTGCCCCGTCTGAAATAGCAGGTCCAGACTCAGCTGGAATCGCGCCTATGAGAAGAACAGCCGTCAGAGGCAACACCGTCCAAGATGCTAAATCAGGAGCCACCACAGGACAGTAGGAGGTGCCCAGGAACAGAGAGCAGCAGTGCAGCCCACCTGCTGGGGACACTGAGATGCTTCCAGACACACAGGACAAAGGCACCGTGTCCCCTCACTGAGCACAACAAGACAGACCTGGGGGGGAGTTAAACAGCATAAGTCTGCAGTTCTAGGGACCAAAAACCCGAAATTAAGGTGCCAGCAGGGCCACCTCCCACCCCTCTGCAAGTCCTGGGGACACCAGGGCTCCAGGCCTATCCTAACCACTGGTGTCTGTCATTCCAGTTTTCACGTGGTGCCTGCCCTGAGTGTGCGTTGCTGCCCCATGTCCCCTTTTTTAAGAACATCAGGCATTTGGGATTAGGGCTCTTACTCCAGCAGGGTCTGGCCTGAAGGAGTCACACCTACAGCAACCTCAGGTCTGAGATCACATGTGAACTTACAGTGCAGGGGGAACACAACTCAATCCCTACCCCTGGGGAGTGGGTAAAGCGCACTATAACCTACACAGTCCCCTGAGAGAAAGCGCCTTCTCTCCACCCACCCCAATCATGTGATGTTCCAAAGGTCAGGGTTGGACTGGATTAGCCAGTTAGTCAATCCTTCCCAAAGCTCCCACCCATTTGGCCCAATGGCCTGGCCCATTGTCAATTCAGCCAGAGGAGCTGGAGGCAGGACAGGGGAGGGCCGGTGAGGGGCCGGTCACTCTTAGGAGGCTCCATCTATCTCAGGGCTGTGTGAGCAGGGGGTGAGCGCTGGCTTAGGCTGAGTGTGGATGCCTCCTTAAATCTGCTCCCTGCAAGCCGCACCTGCCTCTCCCAAGTCCTATCTGACTGGTCATTCCCCAGACCGGAGCTGTCTCGGGCCCTTTCCAAGATTTGCCCAAACCCGAATCTCAAGTCAGCAATAAACAAATCAAGCCTGTGATTCTCTTCTGGAAGGTAATTCAAACGGCCCTGCAATATGGGGAATATGAAAACATAATTGTTAATGCAGAAGATGAAATAAAGGCAGGCGAACATTGCGAGAATATCTCATTTCTTTCTAATTTGTTGCAAGCCACCCTCAGCAAGGAGATCACACGGCTTTTGTTCTCTCTTGTTCAGGCTTTGATTTAAACCAGCCCTAAAAGACCTGAGGCAAAGCAGAAAACGAGGGAGCGAGGCAAAGTTGCTTTCCATGTATAATTGGAGAAAATTGAATGGGTCTTGTTCTTCAGGACCTTTATTAAAAAGTTTCCCCGGAAACTTCTTGCAAATAAGGTTGCTAGATGCATGTGTCCCTGGAGGTCAGCTTAACGTGACCAATAAAAATGTTTGCAAGGCCGTTATGGTTTTCCTCCTTCGGTTTTATATAAAGCGGCAACATTGATTTAGAGAAAGAACAATAAAGTTTCCCTTACTTTCCGGCAAACTCTCCTTTTAATCATGGCTAAGAAAACAAGAAGGAGCGCCCTGCCTGGCCTTAACGAGGAATAATCAGCTGCAGATTTGTGGTTTAGATGCTTTGTCTGTGACCAGCCCTAATGGCAACCTCGCTGTGCTTGCGAAGTGGCTCCAAGGCAATTACAAGTGCCACAGGGACACTTGCGGACAGCCACCTCCGCCAAAAAGGGCCGGCGGAAGTCGGGGCCAGGCAGAAAACTCAAATCACAGCCAGTTCAACAGCATGAGGTGCCCAGATGTAAACGCCTCCCCTCCAGCCCCAGTGAGGTCTGGTCACACAAACAGTAGGGTACCAAGCCCATGTGCAAGCCAAGGTCATTCACTAACTGAACAGCATCCCCAGTCGGCAAGGGCCCCTGCAGAGTCTCACAAATCACAGAACAGGGAGGGGCCCAGAGACTTGTGAGTCCGGCCATGCCTTTGACAGCAGAGCAGACAGTGGTGTTGGGGGGAACAGCAGGTGGCCGAGGTCACAGAACAGGCACCAGCAGAGCCCGGTTGGGGGCAGGGTGGGGGTACCACGCTCACCTGAGCCCTGTGGCCCCTCCCAGTGCAGCTGTCCTGCCCAGCACCAGGCTGCACATGGCCACACATAAGGACGTGTAGGACCTTGTCTCTACCCATGATGAATTTTCAGTTAAGTAGGGAAAATCCCTGCACATGATTATCTACAATGACAGACAAATCTGTGACATTTGAAAATACTCAGAAAACAGTGTAGGGAACAAGGGCTTGTGGCAGCCGTCAGAAAGGCAGAGAGTTCTGGGGAGGCACGGTCACGGTTTGCAGAAGATGGGACCTCCATTCCCGCCACTGGAGTTCATAGAGCAGCTGTTGTATCTGGGAGAACACAGAGGTAAAGTGCCTAGGGCCCTGAATCCCAGCGCTGCAAGTCAACTAAGCCCTCAGCCGACCCCCAGTGTCTGAGACACACCCACAGTCAACTAAACCCTCTGTGACCCCCAGTGTCTGAGACACGCCCCACAGTCAAATAAGCCCTCAGCTGACCCCCAGTGTCTGAGACACGCCCATGTCCATGGGACTCTGAGTACTTGTGGAATACCAGACAGTCCCGTGACGAGGCCTCTGAGAACTGCTGAGAGTGCAGAGGATTCAGGCTCCGCCTTGACAAACAAGTGGATTTCATTGGGCAGAACCTGCTCTGTGGCCAGACACATAGTGAACATTGTGGATTGGAAGGGAGGAGCGGCCTCCCAAGGTGGCACCAACCCAAACCCAAGTCCCCGAGTCCCCAGTCCAGATGCGTCCCCAGGAAAGACTTCCATCTGGCTAGTTTCTTTACTGGCCAGACTTAATCCCTGCCCTGCCCACAAAATACTTAGGCCACCTCCCACCAGGGACCAGGGCCCCCACTTGTCACCACAAAGCCTCCTCCCACCGCCCCTGCCAGCTCATTCCACTCACACACTGCGTTGGTCCCGTCTGCCCAGTGGGGGGCGCTGCGTGTCCAGTCATCTGGAAATATTTAGGGGTGTCTCCTCCATTTGTGGGGTGGGCAGGGGGGACAAGGTTCTCTCCCCAACACAAACTGCCCAGGCAATAGACCAGGCACAAGTTATCAGACCTTGTGGGCCGACCATCTCCCTGCCAGCCATGTCCTCCGCTCTGACACCTCTTCACTATCTTATTTATTTATTTGAGTTGTTCTTCCCTGGATCTCTTTTAAAAATGTAAATTTCTGGGAAGCATGAAAAGTTAAGTAGAAGCTTACCTTCTGAGAGAAGGGGCTGTGTCACCGAGGACCCCCAAAACGTGCTGGCGTTAGGGAGGTGTGTCAGCAATGCTGGGGTGTGAGTGGCACCGAAGCCATCTGCAGTCACGGCTGCTGGTGATTGCCCACCGTGGACCCTAAAGGACAATTGTACCCTGCCTGTGCGCCCTGTGCCCCTGAGGATGGGCAGCTGACAGTTCAGGACACAGAGCACAGCACAGTGGACTCATCTCTGGACTGATCCCCGCCCTGGCTGGGAACTGATTCTCACTGATGACCCAAGGCCCCTCCTGACTCTGACACTGTTGCCAGTAGCTGCACTTTGCTGGGGCTTTCAGTGACTCAAAGGTGTCATTCACAGCCTGCAAAGTGGCAGTGACAAAGTTCCCAATACAAAGCACAGCTAATTAAAGCCTGGCAATGTCAAGATGTTTTGCAAACGGCAGTCATGTGCTCTCACGCGCTCACATACACACACACACGCATGGGTTTAAAGCTCCCACCTCGTGTGACTCCAGGAAGCTGCACACCAGGATGTCACAACCACCCACCCTGAAGCGTCAGAGCAGGCAAGGCCTCCCACGTCGTCCATTCGTCACTCCCAGCCACGTCCCAGGAGTGAGCAAGCTTCAGAGACAGAGGCACCTCCCCAAACAAGGAATCACCTGGCATCTCACACTCCGAGACTCACGGGCATGGCCACTACCCTCCACAGCTCGGCAATATTTGCTGCTGATTTGACAGCGGCAACTCCAAGAGCCACAGGAGCACCGTGGGGACCAGGCAGGGAGACTGAGGCAGGGCACACCAGCTGCCCAGTACCCCAGCTGCCCTGTGGGTACTTCCAATGAAGGCTTCAACTGTCACAAATGAAAAAAAAATCGAAGCCATTTTCATGTCACCCTGGTGCACGGAGAGGGACTTTCTATGAGCTGCATCCGCCTGCCTGTTTCATTTATATTCCGCAGGTGCCACCCAATGGAAGAATTACGCCGGTCAGTCGACTCGCTTCACAGTGGCGCAGAATTGATCCCACTCTCATTTCTCACGAAATAAAGTCTTTGACTGGGACTATTTGCTGCGTCCGGGATCACTCCATTTCATAGTGGCAACCTTTATTGATTACGCCTCCATCCTCCCCACTGTTCCCCCAGAGGGTACCGTAGGCTCACAGCTCACCCCACCAGAGACCACGAAGTCCACAGGGCCCAGGTCCCCAGGGGGTGATGCTCTGAGAGCATCACGTGACATCAGCTTCCACCTCAGCAGAACCCGAGACGCCACTGAGCACACACAGCCTGTGAACGGACGTGTGGTACCCAGTCCACTCCGAATGGGGTCCAGAGTGACGGGGATTGTGTGACGGAGGCCACAGGGAAGTCACAGCTCATCACACCTAGGGGCTGCAGGCCACACCCTGACAAATGCCCAGGGTCCACCAGGCCAGGGTACCACCTTGTCCCAGACAAAGGAGGAGAGATTTTTCCCTCAGAGCCAGATCCTGGGGGACCAGAGCCACCGTGCTCAACAAAGTAGGCTAAGTCATCACGGCGTCCTGGGAAGGCGGTGTCAGGACCCCAGTCAAACTCATTTTGTGTTATTTTTAATGGCTGCATGACAGTTGCACGTGGTCACAGGTGTACATGCTAAGTCCATGCATGTAAGAATCGAATGCGTATAACTGGCCAGTAACTGGCCCCTGTTCTGGATGCCGAGACTCAGAGATGCAGGAGCACAGCCGAGCGGTGACCTTGCGGGAGCCACCTGTCTGGGACCCCTGCTCCACCTTTCATCTGTGTTTTCAACATAGTTACAGAGTTTTTTGTGTGCCTGGAGACCAACCAGCTGCCACAGATTCATCGGCTTTGCCACCCGGCCCTGGTGTCCAAGGGCCTCAGAGGGACAAATGCTGTTCACTGGGCCATGAGCTACCAAGGGCTGAAAAAAGAAGGGAGGAGGGAGGATTTGGCAGCTCCTCGGGGTTATGGTGACAAGCACATGTGTTTATGCACGTAAACACTCAGCGTACAAACTCACACACACTAAGGCCCCACAGATGTTAGCTGGCATTGCCATCGTGACGATCATAATTTCCCGACTGGCGATGCCCCAACATAAAAGTGATCTGGGATCAAATATCTCCAGCATCTCCTTTTTGGAAGTTCCTAGCACGTATCTGCACATTAAAGGCTCTGAGAAGTCCTGCAGTGAAGAAAGTGACTAAAATCCAGAGTCTCAAGTTCAAGTGGAGCTGAAGCCTTTGATGTACTAATGTCTATTGCAAATCTCCAAGAACAGCAGGCACGAAGAGGTCGGGTGCTTGCCCCAGGTCACACAGTAGCAAGTCTCAGTGGTGGGCCAGGGAGTCAGGCCGTCTCAAGCCTGCGCTTTGCTGCAGCTATGGTGACAGAGCCTATTACAAGTAAGCGTGCCTCCTGGGATGGGCCCCACTCTCCTGAGTGGGCAGGGCAGAGCCATGCAGCGGGTAGTGCTGACGGAGCATCCCATCCAATCCCATTCCCCTGGGCTCTGTTCCTCAGTGACTAAAAGGTGACCCCATCTCTGGTACAATGAAGGAGATGTTATTTTTGGCTTAGCAGGACACTGGCCACGAAGCAGTCACTCTGGGCATCTGGGGTCCCGTCCTGCCCTGCGCCCCTGGATGCGCCCCTAAGTGTGAGTGCTTCCGCTTGCTCTCTGAACTTCCCTGTGCACTCACACCCCCTGGAAGCAGTTCTGGGTGCTGTGGGAGGGGACAGAGGTCAGAACAAAAGCCTGCTGCAAAGTCCTTGCCAAGCAGTGAGGGCCTTGTGGAGGGTAGAGACAGGACGAGGCTGGACTCAGAGAGTGGCCGCAGCTGCAGCCCTGCCTGGGCAGTCATGAAGCCTGGGGGAGGCGCCAGGGCTGTGCCTCCCAGTGAGTGGGGGTTTGTCAAGCAAGGATGGAGAGGGGACCTGGGTCCAGGTAGAGGGGGCATCGTGGAGAAGAACCCAGCAGGCTGATTGCTCCATGGAGAGGAGCTCTGGCTTGGGGGCCCTTGTGGTCAGTCCTAGTGGGGAGGGGGAAGACAGGAGGTTGGGGAGGCTGATCCCAGCCAGTCACGGGACTTCCAGGTGGCACATCCCTGCGGGACGGCAGAGGCTGTTAGGAGGAGAAGATCCCTGGAGTTTATCTGGCAGGGAGGACCTCGTGTGTGCAAGCCTGTGCCAGAACAGACACGGAGGTGCCATGTGACAGGTGACCTGAAGCAAAGGCTTCGCCTCCAGGGAGGCCACGCTTGCTCTCTATGGAGTGAGTGCCACCATACTGACCCCCCAGAGTTGTCGCGATTTTAAAAGGTAGAGCTTGAGTACAGAGCCTCACACCTGTAATCCCAGGAGTTTGAGAGCAGCCTGGGCAACACAGTGAGACCCCTCATCTCTAAGAAAAATTAGCCGGGCACAGTGGGGAAGGTGCCTGGTCCAGCAGGGGTCAGAGAGAGTGGTGGCCATGCCAGCAGCAGCAACCTGGCTGTTTACACCCTAGAAAGGTGATGCGGAGACTGGGGAGACTAGCTCCTTCTCCATCCATCCCCCCACTCTAGCTGCTCTGGTATAATGTGGGCCAGTGCCAGGTGCTGAGACCCATGCAGGGGAAACAGTAACAGACACATATATCCCTGACTCCTGCCACAGAGCTTATGGCCTAGGGTGGGGGTGGGGAGATGCTCACCCAACCCTCACGCCAACAGCCTGTGAAGGGTGAAGTCCACACATGGGCAGCAAAGGCAGGAGGCTCCCAGAGTGCTGCAGTGGTGCTGGACAAGGGCAGGGGGCTGGGGACAGTGGGAGGGCCTGGGAAGCCTCCCGGCGGGGACACAGAAAAGAGGGTATGGATGAGTATGTGTCTAAGGGCACTTGGGCAGCAGGAGTGGGGACAGCGGGGAAGTGCGTGAGAGAGGAGGTAACCAGCACTGTGGACAGACTGAGTTTAAGGGGCCCCCGGGGGATCCGTAGAAAGACACACACCACTTGATAAAGAGAAAACCGTCCACCACTGTTCTGTCTGCCCTGCACCAGATCTGCCCGGGCACACATGGCGTTGGGTACTGGGCAGCACTTACGAATGTCAGGCTATTGCTCTGAGCCAATTTCTCTGTGGAGTCTGAGGATATGAGAGTGAGAGTTGCAATTCCTGAGAACACAGGGGTTGGGGTGAAGGCACCAGCCATGCCACTGACATCTCTCCCAAGGAACCTGCTACCAGCTCAGAAGCCTCATGGTGAGTAGAAATGCTTGCTCAGAGCAGCTGGAAGCCTCTGTCTCAGTCCACAGCTTGGAAACTTCCAGCAGATGAGTTATGGATAAGAGACAAGGCAGAGGGGGCCGGGCCGGGGGGAGGCAGCTGGGCTTCCCTCCCAGCGCTGTTCTCAGCGTTGATGGCATGCAGGGTGGACCATCAGAGTGCACAGCTCCTCCCTGCAGGAGAACAGGCCTGGGATGCCGGAGCATCACTAACCAGTCACTCGTGGGGCACCCAGCAATTCACCCCAAACCCAAGTCCTCACACTGCTGCTCTGGGGCCACCGACTCTCGGGGTTCAATACCATCAGCATCCCCTGCCCCCAAATCAAGCCGTCCGCCTCTCAGGTTTTGAGGCAGCCTCCCAGTGGCCCAACCTCTGCTGTCTGTGACCCTGCCCACTGCAGCTCCCCACTGGCAAATGACGAAAAATTGGGCCAAATTATCACCGATATTATGTGCCTCAAGAAAACAAATTAAGTCTAACATTTGTGCAGTGACAGTTGACCTTTGCATGATTAAAATGAATGGCTGCGAAATGAGCCAGATTAAAGACGTTTAACGTAATGGAGCAATTTTGGAAGCCCAAGACGGTTCTGGGCAAACCCAGAGGAGAGAAAAACGGTGCCCGCGGCCTACTCGCCACCTGCTGGTGTGAAGAGGGGCTGCTGTCCCTTTCCAGGAACAAGGGCCAGGGCGTGGCCTTCCAGACCAGCCCCTCCCAGGCTGTACCCTGAATCCAGTTCAGCCCACACGGCCGCCTCCTCCTGCTTCAGCTGGTCCAGGCACCTCTGTCACCTCTTCACCCTCCTTTGGCGCTGGGGTTGGCATGGTGGGCGCTCCATAAATGTGGAAGGAGTGAGCCGCTGTTCCTCGCAGGATGGAGCCTGCGCTATACAAAGGCGACCCCCGAGCTCGGCAGAATCTGTCTCTCCCTCACTCCACCGTGTGTCTGGCAGCAGGTGGGTAGATGTTTGCTCCTTCGGGAGAACATGGGCCTTTTAGACACAGAGACCAAGTCTAAGTAATCTATAATTTTTCTTTCCTGTAATGCACTGCCCAGCGGCAAGCCTGTGGTTTTGTTACGTGAATGGATGTAACTGACATTGGTGTCTTCCCTCTCTGATCTGGCTCAGTGAATTTGACACTTGCAGGAACCGTGAGGAAGGCACAGACCAGGCCCTGTGAACAGAGGCCTTGTGAGGCCCCAGTGCCGGGCTGCACGGAGCTCGCAGCCCCTCCACAGCAGCACCTCCCCAGCTTCCCTCCCAGCAAAGTCTTCTTTGCCTCTCGTGTCTGCAGAAATTTCTGCATGATTCAGATAATAGTAACAACGACGGATCATCGGCAGCGTGGCTGACGCGTGTAGGCAGACTGAGACCCACACAGGTGAACTGACACGTCCTCCCAGCGCCCCAGGAACCAGGGGCTTGTGAGGGCAGAATTGTATACTCCAAAAAAGATATGTACGATCCCCAGTCAGGGTGACCTATGAATGTGTGGAGCTTGGGTCTTTGCAGATGACACCAAGTTAGGGTAAGTTTTGGACAGGCCTTATGAGAAGGAGAGAGAGACCTGGGGGCAAGATGGACCTGGTCCACAGAGGCAGAGATGGGGATGACACCATCACACAACGAGGAATGCCTGGAGCCCCCGAAACCTGGACGAAGTGAGGAAGGATCCCCTTCTTGAAGCTAGTTAGTGATCACGGCCCCCAGTACACGTTGGTTTCTGCATTCTGGCAGAACCAGAAGTGTGAGAGCAATAATCCCTGCTATTTTAAGCCACCCAGTTTGTGGTGCTCCACTACAATGGCCCAGGGAACGAACAGGGGGCTGTTAGCATCTCGAGTTTACTGTAGAAGAAATTTGGGCCCCGAGAGGTTAAGCAAGTTACCCAGGACCACAGAGCTGGTAGCTTAAAGGGGAGCGTCAGAGGCCAGCGGCATGTACCTATCCTATAAGGGAACCAGCCGTCCTGCCTCCATTCCCCAAACATCGTCGGTCCTGTGTGGACGAAAACCATTCTGAAACAGGGGAGCGGCTTCCCTGCCTCTCCAACCCCGAGAGATCATGAGCCTGTTGAGAAGTGAGGGTGTGCTCTGTGCACACACACTATCTGGGGGGCTGCCGTTACATCGTTTCCGTTTTCTTCTGCAGAGTCAGGCTGTCATGTCTCACGGCCTCCGCCACTGATGGGCTCTTTAGTGTCATGGTTTCTCAGGACCGAAAAGCAGCTCACGGAGCTTTTTGGTAATTGAGTGTTTATAAAAACATGGTAAAAGAAGTAACGACAGCATCTTTGCCCGTGGCTTGACAGGGATGACACAATAAGACTCTGGAAAGTGGTTTGCCCAAATCCAGTGAGCGGCAGGGCAGGGCTCTAATCCCAAAGGCCTCAAAGTTTTCTCACCAAAAGGGCAGGGCCAGTGCGGCCAGTGCACCCAGCGGGGCCTGCGAATCTCAGGAGGGGCCAGAATGATGGCCTTGTGCACTGCAAGGATGTGACGGAAAACAAGATCTCCAAAAAGAGACCTGGGTAGGGTCCTGGAAGTGTCACCGGGACCCTGGCTCAGTCCCCAGCAGGCTCCAGCCCCTGAGCCCCTCCAAGTCAGGTTTCTCCATCTCAAAGGTGGGAAATGCTGCTGCCCCCCCCCCATTGTGCACCCCACCTTCCTGAATCGTGACGACAAACACGCTGAGTACAGCCTGGACACCAGCAGCTGCTTGAATACTCTGTGTGACAGCTTCAGTCCACAGGCTGGCAGCTTGGATACAACCTGGGTATTTCCAGGCTGTGATTTACATGCAGAAAGCAGTGATTTCTGGGGGGCCCGGGGGTAGGGAGAGGGGGATAAGGCAGAAGCCGGCAGGGTCGCCCTCCATGGGGGCTCCCAGGTAGAATGGAAGGAAGAGCCCAGGGAGGTGGAACCTCGGGAAGAGGGAGGGAGCCCGGTGAGGATGGGGCAGGGAGGGGGGCGTCTCGTAGAGAACAAGAACCCAAGGGGGAAGGAGAAAACACAGCCAGGCCCAGCCCACAGGGACAGAGAATGACCACCAAGGTCGTTGCAAAGACAAACGCCTGAGGAGAGAAGAGCTGGCGGGAGCTTCACACCAGTCACCACCCAGCTGGGCACCTTGGGTGTCTGGGCGGGTACTGGTGGGTGGGCCTTAGGGTGCCTCTGTACCACTTAGGAAAGGGCCTTCTCTGAGCAGGCAGATGCTGCCAGAACCCAAAGCTGGGCAAGGGCGGTAGGGCTAGCGTCAGCCAGGCAACGTGGTGCAGTGCCCAACCTGTGCAACCGCCCTGGGCTGGGAACACTCAGCGGGCACAGGAAGGTCTTTAAAGGACTAGCAGGAGAAGGGAAGAGTCCAGTACCAGGGTAGAGAGCACCGGCTAGGCCCTCCTGTGCAGCTGCCCTGCTCTCAGAAAGAGCTCTTGGCCAATGAATCCTTCAACCAAAAAATCCCAGGGCAAAGAGGCTTTCGTTGGCTCTTCCTTGACTAGTGCTGATCTGTGTTGAAATGCATTAAAGATAAAACGCAGAACATGGAGGGTTCCTGATGTTGTGACCGGGAAGTGACTGGGGGCCGTGGAGCCCCAAGCAGCGTCTCCCACCACCAAGAGATCTCTCCTCTGAGACAGTGCAATGAGGAAGCAAAGACATTTAACTTCACTAAAGAGCCAGTTTGTCAGGAATATGGGCTTAACCATGGGTAATCTGCCGGGAAGACCTCCCAGGCCAGACATGAGAAGAGGGATGTGGGCTGTGTCTGTCCCCGTGACATCCAGAAGGGTTGAGTTTGTTTGTTTTCAAGGAACTGGACTTAGAGGATCAGCCGGCGTTGAATCTGGTGCACAGACTTTCAGATCAAGTTTCTAGACTCTGGAGATTTATGTAAGTGAATCTCTGATCCAGGGAGGGCAGCCTGGGAGCTGCCACAGGTCTTAGGTGCCACCTCCAGCAGGGTGGGCTGTGCTCACAAAGCCCAGTGCCCCCCACCAGGATGACCCACAGACACAAGGACACCATGGCCAGAGGATCCAGAGGCAGCCTGGTAGGGACAGGAGCCCAAGGGAGCAGTCAGGGGCAGGAAAGCCGCTCTGCCCACGGAACTTGCAGGATGGCATCTTCTGAGCCTTGGAGTAAGGGAGGAGAACCAACAGGGTCACAGACAGAAGCAGGGTCTGCAGAGTTGGGTTTGGGGCACAGGGAGGAGAGGGCTATTCCATAGTGAGCCCGTCTATGCAAACCCACCCAAGGGCCCAGGGAGCTGAGAGGCTGATGAAAGAGGCTGACCAAGCCAGTCTGCCAGAAAGGAACACTCAGCAGGGACTCAGGAACAGAGCCGTGTCTCAGGCAGTGGCAGGACAGTGGATCCCCACAGTTACCCCCAGTCACAGGGCTTACATACCACAGGAAAAGGGCAGATGACATGAGGCTGCCTTGGCCTAAGGGCAGGACGACAGCAACAGTAGATAAAGCAGAAACCCCAGAGGCATCCCAGGACTGGGCTAACCAGAAATCAGGGTGCTGGACTGGCATCCAGGACAGGGAGGCCTTAGCTTCACAGGGGAACAAAAGGTAACTGAGGTGCGGACCCTGAGGAGGAGGGAAGCACAGTATTTGCAGAACTGGGCTCAGGGCTGGGGCCTATGGGCAGGGCCTGGAGGCTTGTGGGTGGGGCCTGGAAGCCTGTGGGTGTGGTCTAGAGGCCTGTGGGGATGTCTGGAGGCCTGTGGGCATGTCTGGAGGCCTGTGTGGCCAGGCCTGGAGACCTGCACTGCACTGGGCTATGGGTTTGGCACACTGCCCTGTGGACGGCAGTGCTGTGAAGGGTTGGGCAGCCTGGGCAGGGCCATAAAGGGGATGGGGCAGTGTAGGTATGGTCCTGAAGCCTGGAGCAATGGGCTGGGTGTGAAGGAGTGTGATGATGTGGGCAGGGCCGTGGGAGGCATGGGAGTGTGGGCGGGGCCATGGGAGGTGTGGCAGTATGGGTGGGGCCATGGGAGGTGTGGCAGTGTGGGTGGGGCCATGGGAGGTGTGGCAGTGTGGGCGGGGCCATGGGAGGTGTGGCAGTGTAGGCGGGGCCATGGGAGGTGTGGCAGTGTGGGTGGGGCCATGGGAGGTGTGGCAGTGTGGGTGGGGCCATGGGAGGTGGGGCGGTGTGGGTGTGGGCGGCGGAGGGTGGGGGTGGGGGTGGGGGGATGGGCGGGGGGGGGGGGGGGGGGGGGGGGTG
>CAUYQV010017257.1:0-14813 GCA_963574575.1 Galagoides demidoff
GAGTATGAACATTTTAACACAATAACTAAGAAAATGACATGAAGGCTATGTTAACCAGTTTAATGGAAGTGTTTCGGATTGTGTGTGAAAACACCACACTGTACCCCAGAAGTGCATTAATGTACATAGTTACCATTCAATAAAAAAGAAGGAAAAAAGCTGCATTTTGCCATAGATTGATTGTCAGGAAGATTTTGGAACAGCCCTTTTTACTTTAAATAAAACATAATGCAGGAAAAAAAAAAAAGAAAGAAAGAAAAGAAAGAAATGCTCATTTCTAGAGTTATTTTGCACTGATAGATTATCCTTAGTGAAGGAGAAGGATAAAAATCCTAGCAAAGAATATATGGAAATTCTTTTGAACTGGTAGCAAATATACAATATGTGTCCAGAAAAATGAAAGCATGGTACTGTATAAACTTTCCTTATCAAAGACTCATCAACTCATCATTTCAGAATTGAAAGGGGCCTCTGTAGGTAAATCATTGTATCTTTATCCCTCTTCTCCTATCTATTCTATCCTCCATGAAGAAAACATGACTACATCTTCTGTATATTCTTTGTATGAAGTTTTCCTCTGTTTTCAGTCACACTGCAGTAACCAACATTTGATATGTGAAGGTGATAGGTAGGTAAGAAATAGTACTTCATCTAAAGACTTTGGAATAAGACATTAAACTGCCTAAGTAATTCTATTAGCAGCAATACTCATGCACTTAATAGGCAATTGTCATTTACAATCTATATGGTGTCTTTTCTCTTCTCTGTATTTCTTATCCTCCCATCCTACCTCTACTTTAATCAGTAATGTTTTTCTCTTAACACAACCCCTCCTAGAAGCTTTTAATTGACTATCCTAAACTCACTATATGCCCTGTCCAAATTTTTAAAATATTTAAAATCCAGTCTTCCATAGAAATACCTTTTTTAGATTAAAAAATTATTTCCTCTATGTTACATAAAATTCTATCTTTTTTCTTTCATCCTTCCTTCTCAGCCCTCAGTACCTACCCTCATACAGGGCAAAGAGAATCTTCAGTAAATGCCCACAATTGGAAATTGATGGGAAAAGACTCATTCGGTAATCTCACCTAAAAAAAAAATTGTAGTCCTAAACATGTCCACAAATTAAACATTTTTAGGTATGTTTCATTAAGGCTATTTAAATGTAAACATTATCACAAAGAAATAGAAAACATGTTATTCTCAATCATTAAGATCTCATTTGGTATGAATTTGTGAGACCAACTAGTCACTGATCAATGAATCCCCAGGTAACTGAGAACCAGAATCAATAATTATAATAGCTAAAAATTTCTGACATGTACTGAAGACATGGCCAAGCATAAATATGATTTGTTCACATGCATTAATTTATTTTATTTTTACCACAATTATATGATATTGCTTATGTAATCAAACATTTTACAGATGAGTAAACTAAGGCATAAGAACATTAAATAACTTTACATAGCTTGAGAATAATGAAGCCAGGATTTGATTGTATTCAGTCTACTAACCATGTTTTTTAACTACATTTCACTGCAATTTAATTTTGGAGAAGGAAGAGGAATTAGAATCCTGGACTGTTCAGTTCTCCACCAAGAAGGAAAAGAGCATGGATAATATCATAGGTAGTTAGAAGGCAGCCTGAAATTTCCGTGTGGACAGCCAGGGGTGCATCTCTGTTATTTGCTTTATAACTTTACTGTCAAATTATTCTGGTTGGTTTTTATACAGCCACCCATTCCACAAATTCTTATTGAGCATTCACTACGTGCTAGGCACTAAGCTAGGTAATAGGGATGTAAAAATGAATAAAATCTAATCTCTTCTCCCAAGGAGCTCCTTGTAATGGTATGGGAAATGTTTAAAAATGAGGTTAAATTTTATAATAAAAGTAATAAACTTAACTCAGAAGACTGATTAACTGGTTCTTCTGTCTGAAAGAATCAAAGAAGACAATCTATATGGAGGTGATGCTTTGGAAGGCTTTGAAAGATGAATCTGATTATTGGATAAAGACAGAAAAGTCAATCCTGGATAAATAAAAGGCAAATACAAAACAAGACAAGAAGGTACAATATTTAAGTTCAGAAAAATACAACTGAAGAATAGGGTTGTGAAGGGAGATGGTGGTTCACAATTCTGGAAGGAGGACTTGGTCCTTCTTCAGGGTCTTGGTGACTCTCTAGGAGTTTGGTCTTGATTCCACACATAGGGGCATCATCAAAGTTTACAATCAAGGAAATAACTTCATATTATAGAAAGGCTTCCTAAGAGCAATTTTGATGATAGGATGGAATTTCATAGAGTAGACAGGAGGCTGGTTAAAAGGCCATTACACTTAGATAAGACACTAAGTCAGTGTGGGTAGGAAGAAAAAAGATGTGGCAGATGTTTTGAGTTAAAATTGGGAGAACTGGATGGCAACTGGGATTGGTGGCTTAGGGTAGGAAGTAGTCAAACATAATTCTTAGATTTCTAGCATTTATGACCAAGTGAATAATAATGACATATACTAACATGTAAAATACACTTCTTGCTTGGAAGAAGGATATAAGTCACAATTACACAAAATTATTTTGATAACTTTTTATGTTATTTCAGATGTGGACTCAAACTATAAATAATTCTTATAATTTTAGATTTGAGGTATTGACCATACACAGTATGTTCAATTATTTAATAATAAGATCACAATTTATTATACTTATTCCTTGTGTAGTCTTTTAGTAACACCAAGTTGCTCAGAGTAGGATCCAACTATACCATGAATGAAACACATCTAAGAGACTGGGACAATTCTACCTTTCCAGGTATTAAAGTACACCTGCTCCCTAAAAGAAATAACTGGCTTGAAATTTTACCTAATTCTCTTTAAACGAAGCCACTATGCAACCTTTCACCTATCTACATACCATGTACAGAAATTATTTTGATGACTTTAATCTAATAAAGTCTAATATAATCTATATATGTTTATATATAATATTTAAAACAGTTTATATATAACATATATAATATTTAAAACAGCTCATTGAGAGGTCAAGCCTTTTCTTTGTATTTTTAATTTTTTTGATTGTTTTGGTGGCCATATAAATATTCTAACCCCACTCTTACTGGTGTTTTCTTACTATTAAGGGGCCAAATCACCATCACCAGTAATAGAGCCAAACTGAATATCATAATTGTGTCAATAAATAAAGCAATCTATTTTTCAGGACATTTGTATGCTTCTCTTCCAAACCAGGAGCTATAACATTTCCTCAGTGAAATTACCTAGTACCTAGTACCCAGTGAAATTATACATTGCAAAAATACATTGCCTCAAAAATGAAGCCTACTTTTTCCTCCAAATTCAGAAACTTGACTTTTTTGTGTCATTATTTATGAATTAGTTATTGGTATATAATAATTGTACATAATGAGTTTTTTCATCAAACAACTGTAATGAAATAAGCAAACAATTGATGAACAAAAGGGGGTATGAAATAATATTAAAATAAAAATAATAATAAATAAAAATAATCCTACAAAGCAATCTTAAAAAATGTTTATTTTCTTTATCTCTAATGCTGTAACACTTTTGGAATTTTTTGAAGTTTGCGATGTTCTTTTCTTTCAATAACAACAAAACAACCAAACAACTAGAACATCTATAATCAATTCTTTGACTTTGAGGGAGATTGACAGTATAGGATAAATCATTCTTTCACATAGCTATTTCTCTGTGAAAGACAATATTTGATGTATTTATTCAAATTGAATATCCTTTCTGAAAACAGCTTCATTATCTCTGGGTATTAATACCTCATGCTTTTAATCACATATAACTTAGTACTATTCGCAATCATTTGCCAGCCAACCAACAGAGACACTACGTTTTCCAAAGAACAATACATGCTCTAGTAATCTTTACACTGAACTGTTCAACTGATTGGAAAATGAAAATATAAGCCTGTATCTTTTTGTGAGTTTCTTGTTGCTATTCCTGCTCTGAAGAAAACATCCTGACTTAACCAACAAATTGGCAACCCCACTAGCCCAAAAATACTCCCCTGGGGTGATTTGTGTTAAATTAGCATTGCTCGTAAATGCTTTCAAGAAGACTATACAATTAAGGCCAGATGAACACATTCCTCATACAATTTCGGGATTAATATTAGTCTCCTAACAACCTAGAAACCAAGATCATAATTACTGACTGCCATTTCCCCCCATTGTCCAGGTAACTGGCCCTCAGTATATGACCAATTTGAAACCTGGGAATCTTGGGAGAAAGCATCAGGTCTGCTGTTGGAAAATTGAATTCAAGTGCAGCCCTGCTCCCTGAACACTCATATTCTTCCTTTCTCTTTGTGCTATTTGTTCGTCCCTATTGTGCAGAGCTATCGTTTGTGCACACATTCTGTGTTAGATTTTCTACCCGATTGAGCTTGAAAAACCAAAGCTTAAGTACTAAATGTTTCCCTAAGGCCTGAATGGACTTAAAAGGACATAGGTGCAAAAAGAAAAGAAAGGAAAATAGGGGGAGAAAACACGGCTTGTTAAGTTGTTGCAATAATCTCATGCTGAGAATAAAGACCTTCAGAGTTAAGAGAATGAAAAACACTCTTCTAAATAGATTGCTTGCTTTTGTTGCACAGGTGGCAAGGCCTGGAAATATAAGATACCAGGAACAGCAGGGCAGCCTGCTAGCATTTCATTAAGCGGAGAGAATAGCAGGATTGTGGAGGGGTTTCTTCCCACTTTACAAGAGACACAGGCTTCTTGACAACTTGGACTTCAGAGGGATGGTTTGCTGGTATGTTTTCTACCAGGAAATACTCTGGGAAAATGGTGTATTTTCCCACATTTTGTAGAGATTTGCCCTTTCACAGGGAACATGAATTTGTGATCATCATTGTTTTGGACTTTTTATCATTGATCCTCATGCATGAAATATAAAGTTAGTATCAAAGAATATGAATAGAGAAAATGCTACTTCAAAACACTGCCACTTAAAATTATACAAGGTTAATGTACCATGACACTGGGCAATCCCACTGACTCAAGTACTAAATCATCCTCCTCATAAATAAATAATGAAACTAAATGAAAAGAATGATTAATGTTGGTGAATGTGAAGGATGGAGGGAAATTTAAATAAATATGTGAATGTTGGCAGCTTTCATCTGTCTCCAGCACAATGTCAGAAGGAAAGTGTGTTGGCCACAACTGCTGTTATATTTCCCTCCTCTAATTTAAAAGGATCTAGTAAGACCCCTAATCTCCTGCCCTACTGACTTTAATTTGGTGTTCATTTCAAATCAGATTGAGTATGTGTGTTTCAGCACTATTTAGTTCTTGAAACAACATTTGGGATTCCAGTCTGAATATGGGAATCCAACTTGAGAAAGTGCAGTCCCAACCACTACCCACTGAAGTCTTAACTATGTTCCAAGCTCTACATGAAATGACTTGCAATGCCATATTTTACTATGAGAGATTAAGTAACTTGCCCAAAGTCACGAGTGTGTCTGAGACTCCACAACATAACCCTACCCGGTCCTCATACTCAACCATGATGTTAATGCTTCCTTCAAATTTCAAATGCTTATGACTCTGTATATCAAAAAGTCACAAATTCTTCTCTATTTTAAAGTTACAAAGTGCATACCAAACAAAGGTCTTAGTATATGAAAAAGGGAGTGGGTGACAGAGAAAAGAAACTCATACTTACTGAATTCCACTGTCAGCTAAACACCGTGGTATGTGTTCTCTACTTTTTGCCTCATTTAATTGTCACTACACTGCTGTAACATAGGCAGGGCCTTCTCCACTCAGAAATCAAAAACTAAGACTTAAAAGTTATGAAGTTAAGTAAACCATGTAAGTCCTTACACTTCATAGAGAACGGACATGTAAAACCAGGTCTCTCCACTCCCATCTTTTCCACTTACATGCTCTTTCATCAACCAATCTAATTCCACATAGCCATTTTCCTTTCTCCCCTCAGCTATTGATCCTCTCCCTGTAGCAGAATCACTGCACTACCATGTTCAGAGAGATATGTACAATAGCTCAATGAGTCAGAGAAATTCATCAGCTCTTCATGTATCCAATCATGCACTCAAGAATACTTGAGGACTTACACCATCTGCCAATTATCAAAGCATGAGATATACTTACATACCCTTCTTCAGTCTCAGAATGACCCTATTTTGTTTACATAAAACAGAGGTGTAGAGAGCTGATGATCTATCCCAAAGTCACATAACTATGTCCCATCCGCTATATTGAATGGCTTGTTTTGGGAAAATGGCCAGAACATGACCAAAAATAAAATGTGAAATGCAATGTTTCCATGTGGTGAGCTGTTGCAGCATCACTTTATTGATAAGAAAAAAGTGTGACTCAGAGAAAATAAATGGGTTTATATAAACAGATAGGAGGGAGTTCAGACATTATTGCTCTCCAGTTACTGCTTAGTTGTTAAATTCATGTTCTTCAACATTTACTGCCCTATATAGCTCTTCAGGCTGTCATAATTCAAGGAAATGCAGGGGCAAAATATGAGAAATGATTTCAACTTTATACATTTCCAAAGAATTGCTACATATATAATTCTGGTTACAATGAAAGTTTAGGTCAAATCAAATAGAGGATTATGACTTCGAATATGTATATATAGTAACCTTGTCCCGGATGATTTCCTCTCAAAGAATTCTGAGCTGCTGATTCAAGTCAAAATATTTGAAGGTGGCAACACTTGAAATCTCTGCCTTTTTCATTTACTTGCTCAAAATTTGTTGTGAAGTACTTACCATGTACAAAACATGAATAGCCCTCAATATTTCCTTCCACTAAATGTCCTTAAGAAAATTATGGTGATAATTGCATGAATCTGTAAATATACCTTAAAAAAATCCTTGACCTGCACATTTAAAATGAGTGAATTTTATGGTATGTAAATTGAATCTTTACAAATGTTGTTAGCCCTTTCTGTTAGGCACATACAATAGAAGACTTTATAGAGAGACATTGCCACAGGGTAAAAAGAACATAAATTGTGAAGTCCAACGGACCTGGTTTAAATCTCTCAATTTGGTGGTCTTGGGCAATTTAATTTTAATTGATCCCAGTGAAGTTTAATTTCCTCATAGATAAAATGAGAAAAACAATGTTACACAATAATGATGAAGATGAAAGTAATACATTGAAAAATCTCTAGTACAAAGTAAGGTATAAAGCTCAAAAGGTACTCATTTTAAGAGTTGATGATGGATTTACCAGAATAGAACTATATAGAGACTAACATTTCCTCCACTGCTGCCAATGCTGGGCTGAAGTCAACAGCAGCCTTAGACTTCACAGCTGCAATATTCTTTACCTCCTTTAACTACTCATGTCACCCACACATCAATTCCACGTATCTCCTTCCTTCTCTCCCTTTAAGAGGTGCTCACAGCAATACTCCTGCTGAGTCTTCTAGTTGTTGGCCATAATTTCCTGAAGTTGGGTCAGGGAGATGAGTCGATGTAACATCATCCTTTGAGAATCAGACGTGATGCCCAGCCAGTCTGTCATCTTCCCCCTACCTGGGCATAGATCATGAATGACTCAAAGTGAGCTCTGCACTCAGTAGGGGCAGCTCCACAGTACAGGACCTGGGTTCTGCCAGAAGTTGTTCACATTTAGTTTTACTGGGAGCTTACCAGGAGATTTTCTTGTTGCCTTGACTCTGTGACTTACAGGGGACAAAAGTAGAAATCATAACTTTCAAGTAGTTCGACAAGACACAAGTAAAGAAAACAATAAAGGGATCTTGAGATGCCTTCATTATTAATATTCAAAATCAGTATTAAAATTCCAAACAGTGTATGATCCAAGAGTTATGGCACAGCTTAGAGAAAGCCCTTTAACGTAAGTAAGGACATTTTTTCCCCTGAATTTTTGGCTGAGCATAATTTACTTACCATGTTAGGTCTTAAGGTGGCTTAGTGACTTGATAGGCAAATGAGTGACTCTGATAGTTAAAATAAAAAGAAGCTACCCATGGAAAATGGCTATTCTAGAAGGGCTGAACCACGTATACACTACATGAAGAAACATCAGGCTCTAAATTCTAGCCTTTCTGAATGCTGTTATAGCCTTAAAATAATAATAAATTTTTTACAGTCTTTGCATTTGCAACCATGGAGTATCTCCTTCTATAAAACTGCTGCAAAGGTACAATTTTGGGGAAGCTAAGACACGTTGTTGCCTACCTTCTCATGCTTTCACAGGGATCATATAAAGTAGTTTGGGAAATAATGTGTTTTACCCAATCTTCTGTGACATAGGTATGATGAAATTTGCTCATTCTGGTTAGCAGGATCAATAACGCACTTATTTCCTTCTGCCTCCCTTTACCATTTCCTTCGGTCCTGTTATCATTCTACTTAACTCTTTTTATTCTGAATTTTACCTTCAAGTTTCCTCTCTTCTCAAAAATATAATAATTATAATTGCTTTCCAGTTGATTTCATTTATTCCTCTAGTTTCAACAGGTACTTAGAGTTTTATGACTATAGATTTAAGTCATTTATTGTTTATATAAATGCTTTTGAATTTATTGTTTCTTGAATTTATTGACATTTCTTTTGAATTTATTGTTTATATAAATGCTTGCTTACTAAACATCCTGGCCTAATACACCAGATGAGTCTCAAAGAAAACATGTCCTAAATTAAACCAATCATCTCCTCTCCCTTTTCCCAAACATGATTCTTTTTCTGTGTTCTGTGTTTTTTCCCCTAGTTCTTAAGCTGGAAACTTCAGGATCACTCCGTTTTTCTTTTTTTTTCTTACCACCTAATTAAACATTCATTGATGCCACCAGGTCCTTCTAAATCTGTCCCTGAATGTTTGCTGGAATCTATCTGTTTTTTTCTAGCCCTCTTCTCCCATTTCTACCCGTTTCCCACAAACAATTACAAGAGCCCCTGCTCCCTAGTGTCACTGCAATGTCAGTCCTCCACTGCAAAGAGTTACCCTATTGCTCTCTCTAAATAAAGAAATGATCAGGGCAATTTCCTGGAGGCAAAAGTTTGCAAACTCAGAATAAAGTATGAAAACCCCCTTTGTGAGGGGGATTGGAGGGATCACTTCTGAGGTTTATCTTCCAAGGGTACAAGTGAATCTTTCTAAGAGTAGGATGTGAACGTTTTAAAACAATAACTAAGAAAATGACATGAAGTCTATGTTAACCAGTTTGATGGAAGTGTTTCAGATTGTGTGTGAAAACCCCACACTGTACCCCAGAAGTGCATTAATGTACATAGTTACCATTCAATAAAAAAAACCCTTTGTGATTTACCTAAATGTGCTGCACCCATAACTGTCTTCCTACATGTCTCATCATCACCTCCTCTGTCACAATTTATGTCCCACATTTTCCAATCAAATTGTGCATTTAGTAGATTACAAATTACAGCATTTTATCTTGCAGATATGGTAGATTAAGGAAGGATGACCACAAAATTTCTGGGGGTCTATTTCCTATCTCCTGGAGTTTTGGCAGACAGCCAGAATTATTGCTGTCTTACTAGGTCCAGGTCTTAGGAGAACCCCAGGTTCTGCTTCTGGTCCCTTGGTATTCACACTCCTGACATCCACCTGATGTGAGTGAGAAAGCCTGAACACTTTCATGGAAAGAACCCCAGTGGGCAGCCCTAATTGATCTGCCATCCACCAACTGGCCAAGCTGCTCCAACGGAAGCTACACTGAATACAAGTAAGACATCCTGTCAAGTCCCACTCAAGTTGAGGATTCATGAGCAAAATAAGTAATTGTTGTTGTAAGCTTAGGGGGTTTGTTATTCAGCAAAAGATACTTGAAATAGCATCAAATGAATACCTTTCCATTTTTCTCTGCCTGATTACTTTCTCCTCATTCTCAAAGGTATAATTCAAATGCCATCTCACTTCAGAGGGTAAAGCCTTCCCCAGTCTGTGGAGACAAAATCCATTCCTCTCTTTCGTGCTTCTCTAGCACTGAATACCTTCCCTGTGTAGTCTTTAAGGTCCACCTCCTAGAAAGCATCGGAAATTCCTTAGATCAGGATTTGTACTTGTCCTCTAAAGTAATTGAGTTACTTGAACCTTCCATGTGGCCACTGTGCTAATGTCTACTTTTAAGTTTATTTTCGTTCCACAAACATTCATTAAGCACTGTGAACGAGGCAATGTGTTATGTCATAGGGATGCAGTATGAATAAACTGTGGCTTCCTTTTCTTAACAGACATTTCACTGAATTATCTCAAAGCATCTTTTTTGTGCTGCATGGCACAAATTTCTGGAAAGTCAAACGAGTGCATGTCCAGGGGCTCAAGTAGATTTAGAAATGTATTTGTGAAAAATATATGTCCTTTCTTCTGGCCCTCATGAGTTCCAGGAAGAACAGATGGTGACCGTTCCAATTTCTTGGCAGATTAAAAAGAAAAAAAAATTAGATTCTTAAAAGTTTCACAAGAAAATTAAGTCTACTTTCTAAATAATAAGTCTTCAAACAATAATACATAATATTCAAGACCTAAGGCTCTGGCCTAAGAAATAAATCATGACTAGTTGGTGACCCAGATTTTGCCAAATACTTGTTTTTATACACTTAATATATATGCAAAGCTGTAGAATGAACACGGGAGCTACCGTTGCTCTCAACTCTCGATGCTCTGGGTTAAATGCGTAGCCCTGAAACTGTGCCTCAAATGTTCAAGGAATAACGTACATGAATTAAGACATAATACCATGTCCTCAGGTTTATAAAGAAAAGATCATTTGAATAAAGTGGCAGTTTTATAAAATAATTACACATCATCTTACTTATATAGACTATTAGCCTTTGCAGATAGGAACTTTGTCTTATTTTTCTATAAACCTCAATACCTTGCACAATGACTGACCATATAGCAGTTGTTTAACAAAAGAAGAAATTTAATTAACTAAGTTGGACTAATACATATATAAGGAGCAATAACTTTAACTTAGGCTCAATGTCAGTAATGATGTTGTCCCTGCTCAGGAAATTTTGCGTCCCCTCTGATGTGACCATGGGTTTATATATTCCCACAGTTTTCTTTTTCTGTCTTAGCTGTCAGGAAACTCTGGACTACATTTTGTGTTCCACCATAGCTTTTGCAGGGATGTCAAACTATGAAGAAATGATAGTGGATTCTTACTCATTCATCAGAATGGGCAAATATTGTGAGCCCTGATTCTCATTGCCAAATGTACTTGAAGATAGTAAAACAGCATTTCACTTAAAATAATCCATACTTCACAGTGACAGCTTCCTTCCTTTTCCATATATTCAAGTCAACGAGATTTTAGTACTGATAGATTCCAACTTAATCTGGCCTTGGGAATAGAGAACAGAACAAAACTAAGAACAGAAAAAGCCAGTGTGTTAAATATGTCTGGAAAGAGTTGATTCAAAATGTATAAATCTCTCTTGGGCAGGCTAGATGGGTTATATGGAGAAAGACGTCTGTACAGCTTATCTGAGATGGGTTGTAACAGAATGAATTCCCTAATATGATTTAAAAACCTGACATCAACACTTTTTCACATGGTACTAGAATACTGTTTCCCAAGGAAAAAGAATTATTTCAACAGAAGCAAGTAAGACTGTGATCTCCAAGAGACAGACAGATGGTCCTCCAAACATTAGCCTCACAAAAGCATAGGGCTCAAAATAATTCTTATGTTACCAGCTGTATGTAATTCAGCACTTACGGTAACTTACTGATAAAGAATGATAATCTCTCTCCTTCATAAAAGGGATAAATCTGAGTTTGTTTGCACAGACTTAGGTTACAGAGAAGGCCTGAAGTATGGAGGGCCGCTAAGCTTATTTGGTTACAGATATGATCTTTAACTTTCTCCAGCCAAAGAAGCCAAAAATAAACATTTCATAACTTTGAATGTGTGGTTAGCAAATATAGTTGGCCCGTGGTAATGTCCCTGCCGCTTAGAGTCCTGAACACAGCCAGCTTAGCTGGATCCCAGTGGCCCCTCGCTTACAGCCTGCCCCTGTAGTTTTAAAAGAACAAGGTCTTTTTTATCCGCTTAAGTCAGTTGCTATAAACACTTGCTGTACGTTAAATGTCTTCTCCAGTCCAGCCAATCCGATTTGCACATCATTAGTCCGCAGAGGAGGAAATAAATGCCTTAGGATAGCTAAGTTAGCTAAATACTGAGAACTTTACAAATGAAAGGCCCTTCAGATAAAATATTACATCAGGATTGGCTAACATTCCTGTTTCGTGAGTCATTGGTACCTCCAAGTTGTCCTTGAAATTTCAAATTCACTGCAGATGCTTGCAAACATGTACAGTATTGCTTTTTTTTCCGTTTATTTATTTACATTTTGATTTGTATGCCAACTCTGCTAGGAATGGATGTGCAATATTTAGCATCAGAGCAAATGACCTTCATGTACATCAAAAGGGGAAAAGAAAAGCAGCTTTACAGACCAGAGAGGAAAATGCTAGTCTAAACACCAGAAAAAATCCGTCATGGGTCCATGCTTTCCCCTGACTTATCACACGGTTATTCAGGGACTACGGCTCACCTCCCTTCTTTCCCATTGGTGCTGACCACATTAATACTTGCTACAAGCCTCCACTTTTTTTTTTACATGTATTCAGGTCTGGGTTGAAAAACTGAACAATAAAAAGGTAAATATAGATGTAAAATTTTTGTTTTAAAAAGCTCATTGTAATAACGATTCTGATTACAAATAATAGAGATGACTTTTAAAATAAATCGCATTAGAATAATGAACCATGAGTATTTTAAAAGTTGCTACTATGATGTTATCATCTTGAGGTGACTCTGATGTTTTATGGGCTTTTCTGTGATGACGCTTTCCTGCTCTGGCACCTATCTCCCCTGAGATGTCATTGACATAACGAATCGCTACCGCTGCAGCCAAACAACAGAGAAGCAGCTTGACAGTACAAACAGCACCACTATCATTTCCTGGGAATTACCCCAATATCGTTTTTCTCATGAAGTTTCTTGCTGGTATTAGATTATAGCTGTGGGCTAAACCTATCTGAGTACTTACTAAATTTTGCTTTCCTGTCATTCTCCCTGCAGTGTTTCTGGTGGCAGATTTTACCTGAAAAATTTCAGGTACTATGGATGCCTTCAAAATAGGATCTATTTTGCACCAATAACACTTCCACAATCTTTGAATTGGAATTCTTTAAAAATGAAGTTAAATTTTTGTTAAGATTAAAGCAAGGAAACAGTATTTGATATTTACTGAGTACATTTTATCATTAAGAGTTTAGTATATATTTGTGTCTCATTTAAACTCCAAATATCCCTGTGAAGGAGCAGATCCTCATCTTTGCTTTGCAAACATAGAAACGGAATCTGACAGGGGCCTCGCTAAAAATATTTTAAATGCCTTGCTGAAAATATGACAGTAAGGATTCTATTGAAAAGTACCCCAAAGGGCTGCAGAATGTTTTTAATCCAAGATATTGCTGAGAAACAAAAAACAGAAGGAATTTCTGAATGAGAGAGAGTTGATGGAATTATCATGTCTCAGAGAATCAAAAGTAGAAGGTACAATTCCAAACACATACAGGTGAAAAGTATGTAAAGATCAGAATGGCTGAAAAATCTTCAGAGCCGGGCGGTACCTGTGGCTCAAGGAGTAAGGGCGCCGGCCCCATATGCCAGAGGTGGTGGGTTCAAACCCAGCCCTCACCAAAAAAAAAAAAAAAAAAAGAAACTACAGAAAAATCTTCAGAGCCAAAGTTAACAAGTGTAGGATATCTCACATTTGCTCTGGGGAAAGCATCGGATGAGTCTTTGGAGAGCTGCAGGGAGCAGGGACATTTACATCCAGTTAAGAGCTGGGATTTGGGGCACTGAAGTAAAATAGACAGAACGTTGCTCTAGGCAGGTGCCATGACAATGAGGCCCCATTCCTGGAAGATAACTAGGGGCAACCTTAGCAACACATTTCACACCTTCCCCACAATCTGGTAGTAACCTAGAAATGTTACCCATAGACAGGTAAATGGGAAATCTCAAACATAAGGACAACCAAGGGTCACGACACTCAACACTGAAGAGATAGCCATTCTCCATAAATAATTATTAATTATAACAACTGTAAATCAAATTCTTTAAGCAACTATACAAGGTTATTGGGGAGAAACTACTGGGATGACTAACCATAACATATCAAAACATACTAAAGGTATGAAAATACAGCCAGTATATTAGCACAGGAAAAGATGAGCAGGTTGCTGGAACAGACTGGGAAGCGCAGAAGAAAAGGCACATGTGTTATATGTATTAGTCACCTATTTTTTTTACACTTTGGTAAAAACATAATAAGGGAAAAAAATATGTTTGCTATTTGTATTTTGTCTTGTGTATTCTGTAACAAACAAGTAGTAAATGATTATGTATTCAAAAAAAATTGCACAGCTCTTGTTAAAGCTATATTGATAGGTACTTTCTGTTTTGGTTGCTGATACAATGCTATCTTTCTTTTTCTAATATTACTTTATAATTCTTTTTTATATAGGAATATAATTGATTTTGTATAGTTATTTTGAAGTTAGTTACATTGCTGAATTTTTCTATTGTTTTTGGTTAACTTGCAAGTAACTTGGTAACTCGAAAGTAATGAAATTTGTATTTTTCTTACAAACCATTGGGATTTTTAAGTTATCATAATTGTACTAGCTAGGATCTCCAACTTTACTAGGAGTGGTGGTAATGAGTACACTTATCTCATAATTGATTTGTAGATAAT
>CAUYQV010017258.1:0-70097 GCA_963574575.1 Galagoides demidoff
GATGGTCTTAGGCGACCCCTGTGAAAGGGTCATTCGACCCCCAAAGGGGTCGTGACCCACAGGTTGAGAACCACTGGCTTAAAGCAACATCTATTTTATGATCTCTCATAGTTCTGTGGGTTGGCAGGGCTCAGCTGGTCGATTCTACTGGCCCCTCACTGGAAGCCTCTTATGCAGCTGCAGTCAAATGCAATCACCTGAGGCTCTAGTGAGGTGGACCATCCAAGATGCCTCACTCACATGCCTGGTGTATTGGTGGAGATAGATGAAAGGCAAGGCTCAGCAGGGATGCTGAGGTGGTTAGGACTATGCGTGTAATTTAAGACCTCCCCATTCACGTGGCCTCTCCACCAGTCTCTAGAGCAAGTACAGCAGTGAGGACTTCTAACTTCACTGGTCTCTAGAGCAGAGTATAAGAGTGGACTTCTAACATGGGGGTGGTGGGGGCGGGAGTCTCCAAAACGGAAGCTGCCAGGTCTTGCAAAGTTTAATTCTGGGACTGCCATAGCATTCTTTCTGCCACACTGTCATGGAGAAAGTGAATCAGAAGTAAGGCCAGACCCAGAATGGGATGAGACCACCCAAGGGCATGGATCCTAAGAGGAGACTAGCTAAGCATCTGCTGAAAGCGGGTGTACAGCCAAGCGTAGCCCTCCATCCAGGGTATTTCTGCCCATTTCAAAATGCACAACCTTCCTGAGGGCAGAAGCCGAGTAGGCAGGCAGGCAAAGTCCAGGGCTCACAGATTCTGAGGGCATTCCTCTGGCAGGGCGCCCTCCCTTTCCTTGCAGTCCTCTGTTATCTTGGTCCCTACCCAGCTTCCTTACATGAACTCAAGTCCCTTTATGTTCTTTCTAGATCAGGTGCCCTAGATCCCCTCTTTAGAAGTCTCTTGACCCCAAGCTCCTGATAATGCCTGGCCATGTCCTCCCCTCATCAGAACCAGCATGTGCTGTGTTCTGTGCTTCAGCTGCTGCTGGGGAACCTTGTCTCTGCGATGACCCTGCAGAAGGAGACTGCAGAGGGGATTCAGACATACATACTGTCTGATGTCAGGGGATTCGGACGCACCATCTGATGTCAGGGGATTCAGACGCACTGTCAGATGTCAGGGGATTCAGATGCACCGTCTGATGTCAGGCAAACTCAGGCTTTACTCTGCCAGTCCCTTACATGCCACAGGAAATAACAGATATAAGATATGTGGCCCCAAAGTGACACCCACAAGGGCCTAATACAAATCCTCGATTGTATAGAATTCTATTATTGTTATTGCCAGCTATAAAAAAAAAAAAAGTAGCAAAGCATCACCATTTTTAAGCTATTTTTGCAGCTGTCACTTCATTCTAGCTTATGTTATGGGCTAACGCTTTTCAAACTATCTGCGTAAAGGGCCAGTTGTATTACTATTCTGCCAATCTGTCGTATACCCATACTATTGTAAAACACAATAAAAATTAATTACTAGAGGAATGAAATGAAAAATAGGCATGCCGATCAAGGCTTTCATTTTTTTTTTCTTGCAGTTTTTGGCCGGGGCAGGTTTTGAACCAGCCACCTCTGGTATATGGGGCCGGCATCCTACTCCTTTGAGCCACAGGTATCACCCAGGTTTCAATTTTTATTATTAGATTCAATAGTCATAAAAGTACTGCATCAAATTGCTATGAAAGTCTCTAAGTGCTCACTGTCGATTTCTATAATTTCCTCATTGGGCTAGAGATGGAGGTTTGCTGACTGTGGACTGCCCTTTAAGTAGGAAGGGAACACTTAGGAAACTGGGACTTAGCAAAGCTAAGCCACTCGCTCTGGTCTTCTGACTCCAAAGCTAACTCCATGTCACTAGGAATCTTTCCCAAACCTCTCTGTGTAGAGTTGAGGGGAAAAAATCCAACCAGAAGCCCAGAGAGGGAAAGCACCAAGCCCTAAATCACACAGTAATTCAGTGGCTAATCTGAGTTTGCCTACCCACTGCTAGAGCTATTTCCCCACCCACAGACATCCTATCTGAATCGTCCAGGGCCTGCATGTCCAAGGACTGAGTCATGCAGGACTTAGGGAGGTATTTCTGACAGGGGGTGGCCACTGGCCTCCCTGCATCCTCAGGCAACGGCTGGCTCTGCTGTCGCCTTCTCAGACACTGCGGGGGCTGTGCTGCCTGGTTCCGATTAATCAACTGGCTCTCTTACTGTTCCAAAAATAAATATGCCAGAAAAGGGGCACTACCGAATGGGCAGCCGTCATTCCCTCCTCCCCACCCATCAGCCCCCTTCTCCAGCAGCACACAGCACCCTGAGGCTCAGCCAGTGGGAACAGCCCCCAGTCCATCACCCTGCAAGAAAAAAGCCATGTCCTCTCCTCTTCTGGAAACAAATTAAGAAATGAAGTCACTGTGCACTTCTGATGTGCTGGCACGGCTGCCTAGAGGCTCCTGAGCTGGTTCTTATAAATATCTCCCCAAACCAGCACGTTGTCTGAATGCTCAAATCTGAGATAGGGGGACAGCTGCCTTACCCAGCCCTCTGATAGTAAGTTTTCCAACTCACAGAAGACAGAGCAGTCACCCCACACATAGCACCTGAAGGGTATTCCAGAAATAATTCAAATATCAGCACCAACGGCTTCTGCAAAAAAGTAATAATAATAATAACAGTTAAAAGACATAACAGAGGAACTTGAGGCTGGGACTATTCCAATAAGCGAAACTGAGGGGAAGGAGAACTCCATCTATGTCATCAGTGTTGACTGAGACCCACGTGCACGGATTTATAACTAGGGAGGCCGGGGGATGAGCTGGGGTGCCCACAGAATTCCTGAGATCTGTTTTCATAGGATTTTCAGAGCATATAAACAAATAATTGCCATCCCTGAGGCCCTACCCACATGCCAGGTACTGTGCGAAGCACTGCCCAAGAGCTGGTGCGCCTAGCACCAAGTGAGCGCTCAGTGAATATTGTTTGGACGATGATGGACAGCAGGAGGGTAGCTGTAAGTGGACTGATGGACAGATGAATGTGTAGGTAGGTGGCTCGATGGTGGGGTATGGATGGCTAGATGGATAAATGGAAGAGAAATTAACCCTATTCCTCACAGCAGCCCCATTTTACAGATGAGTTAAATGAAGCTCAGAGAGCTTCCCAAAGATTTGCCGAAGTCACTTATCTGGTCAGTAACTGCCCTTGTATGCAAACCCACCTTTGGGACTCTAGCTTCTGTTAAAGCACTCTGTAAAAGCTACTAATGACAGCTAGCGATTATTAGCCAGGTACTCTGTGCCGGGTGGTATTTTGAATATTTACATCTTAATTTATTTAATTCTTGGACAACTGAGGAGGTTTAAATGAATTAAGGAAACAAAGCTAGGAAAACGAGGCACAGAAAAGCTAAGTGACCTGGTCAAGTTCAGCCCGCCAATAAGGAGCCATGGACTCAAACCTCAGTGGGGTGACTTCAGAGCCAGGGCTGTCCTCCACTCCGCTGCCTCCGAGAGGATAAGCACAAATAGTCAAAGAATGAAGGAATATTTTAGGATAAAGGGGCAAAGCAGTGGGGCTGCCGAAATCACTGGCTCTCAGAGCTGGCTGGGTGACCACGGCCCTCCTCTGACAAGGGCCAGACCTAGGAGGGGACAGCCACAGCACAGCCAGCAGCTACTGCAGGGTTGACCCAGCAGGGGCAGCAGGAGGAGCACTGGATCAGGGTCGGGACGCCTAGATTCAGCTTGGATCCTATGAGGCCCCCAGTCAGGGCCACCACCCACCTACAAGGTGAGGAGGTACGACTGAATAACCTGTGAGTGGAGAGGCCCTGGTCCTAAGGAACAGTTCCAAGGGAGACAGGGGAGCTACCAGGCCCTGAGCAGGAGAGGGAAGAAGGGAGAGGGCCTGCCGGGACAGAGGCAGAGAGGCCTCTCTGCCCAAACACTGCCTGTGCTGGCAAACGCTCCTGAGGCCACAAAGTGTCTCTAGAAGCTAGGCTGTGAGCCAGGAGACATAGGCTGGACATTGGCCCCGATGGGGGTGGGCAGACCACAGAGGTCAGGACACCTCAATCGGCCAGACCCAGGTCCAGGGCTCACTGAAAGGGAAAGCAACCCACCAAAGTGTGATCTTGAGTGTTAGAAAAATGCAAGCTTGGGCCTCTGCTGCTCTTTTTTTCAATTAATTTTCTGTGATGTGTCTGTTTTTCATAATGAGAAGTAATTTTAGTAATAACTACACATAGAGGAAGGGAACTCCCCACAACTGAAGTGTAAAGGGCCTGGGAGATTGACGTGTGGGTTCTGGTCCGTGTGGCCCCCACATGCCCCTCCTGTTGGTCTGACTAGGCTGTGCTTTCATTCAACTGCCTTTTATTTAAATGGCCCAGGAGCACTGCTGGAAAGAAGGGTTTAGGCCCTTCTGGTAATGATCCCGGAGAGACCTGTCCTGGAGCCCCTCCGTCTGCTCAGTGCTTTGGGGTTATCCGGTGGTCTTTCTGGCCTTCCCTCCTTTCATCCCCACAGAGCCCCTGGAGGATGGTCATTGCTTCCATTTCACAGACCAGAGCTCAGACTCAGTGACGCAGGGTGACACTGCCTGTGCGTAGGCCACTAATGCTAACTGCACAGCAGGGACTCAGGAAAGGTTGGGTAAAGGATGGGGTCACAGATTGTTTATTCCCACTCCCCGAATGGGGCTTCAGTCACCTGATCTGTGGGATGTGTGAACTGGAGTCACCAGGCACACGTGTTCCTCCCAGCAACAAAGGAGGCAGGAGGGACTCAGGTGGGGAGGGGGAGAGGAAGGACTGAGGTCACTGCAGGCCTAGAGTAAGATCTGGCCTCCTCCAGGAGGTCCTTTGGGGCAGCTTGGCCACACTCAAGACACCAGGCAGCCTTGCTGGCTGGGAACTTCATCCCGGGGACTGCATGGACCTCACTTTGCCACGTGCCACACTAGCTGCCAGACCTGGGCACCTCTCTCCATCTCACCACCATCACCCTGGACCAGGCGCCATCCACAATGGCTCCCAGCTGGTCCCACACCATCCTCACTTTCAGCCCTGCCACCACCCCAACTGCAACAGCCGGAACAAGATGCTCAAAACCCAGCTTTCACTGAGCCACCCTGCGCATGCGTCTGAGGGCTCATGGCGCTGGAGCTGGCCAGCCTCCCCTTTCCAGCCTCACCCTGGCAACTCCAGCCTGGCACTCAGCTGTCCAGAAGCACCTGTGTGTCCCTAAGACCATGTGATCCCTCCCACCAGCTCTTGGCAGTCACTGCTTCTGCCCTGGTGGCTTTCCTAGCCCACACCCCATCCCTCCACCGGCTGCTTTCAGGTATCAGCTGAGCTTGATGTCTCTTCTCCAAGGAAGTTTCTGTAACCCCAAGTCTCTTCACTTTCTGGGGTGCAGGGGTGGACACAGACCTCGTTCTCACCTTCACTGATGCTTTCAGTGTAGCAGGAGTGCCTGCCACCCACCCTATGAGGGTAGTGCCTGTGCTGTCCACTGTCCTACCCACAGGTACCCAGTAAGTCTCTGCAGGATGGATATGATTGTCCAGCACCCTGAGGATCAGAAAAGAGCACTTGAGAGCCGTGGCTCTAATGCCACCTCTAACCTACTGCTGGCTTTAAGCAAATTGCTCAACTTCCTGGGCCTGTTTATCCATCTGTAAGATGAGGGTGGGACAGGCTCACTATTATGCTGGTCAGTGCCACCCGGGAACCAGCAGTGTCACTGGGGAGCCTTTTGGAAATGCAGAACCTCAGCCCCCACCCCCTCAACTGCGGGGTCAGAGGCCCAGGAGCCGGGTCCAGCCAGCAGGCTGTAGCAAGCCCTCCGGGAGATTCTGGGACGTGAGTAGATGCTGTGAATTGAGCATTCCCCATCCCGCCCTTGCAGGTGGATTTCGAAGACGTGATCGCGGAGCCCGTGGGCACCTACAGCTTCGACGGGGTGTGGAAGGTGAGCTACACCACCTTCACCGTCTCCAAGTACTGGTGTTACCGCCTGCTGTCCACGCTGCTGGGCGTCCCGCTGGCCCTGCTCTGGGGCTTCCTGTTCGCCTGCATCTCCTTCTGCCACATCTGGGCGGTGGTGCCCTGCATCAAGAGCTACCTGATCGAGATCCAGTGCATCAGCCACATCTACTCGCTCTGCATCCGCACCTTCTGCAACCCGCTCTTCGCCGCCCTGGGCCAGATGTGCAGCAGCATCAAGGTGATGCTGCGAAAAGAAGGCTAAGGGGGGTGGCGGGGGCAACGGGGCCGGCGGGGCAGGGGCGTCAGGCCGCGCTGACCTCCTGCTACTGCTCCATGGGGCCACCGGAGAGCTCTTTCTCTTTAGGAACTGCTTAGTTTCCCCCAAAGATGAGAGCAGACGATGTAGAAAAGCCAGAAAGAACAGACAGCCCAGCCACGTGAGCACAGTGGCCCTTCACTCTTCCCCGGTCCCACCACCAGGCCCCCGTCAGCAGGTGTGAGCGAAGGTCACGGCTAAGAGGCAGCTATTGCAAGTCTTTGCGTTCACTTGTACTGTAACAACATAAACCAGCACTCAGTCCCCACCCGGGGTCACCCAGGAGAGCGGCCAGTGACTACTGGCGTTAGGAAGGTGGCTCCAATAAAGGGTTTTGGCTGCACTGGAGAATGCTGGGCTTTCTTTGTGTTGGAAAGGTTGGTATGTATCCTGACCAGCTCCAAAAGTACATTTCGCTGTCCTGAGAAACAGAAACAGGAAAAGCTAAATCCTTGTCTGTCCTTGGGATTTAACTTGTTTGGAGTATCTGCTCCCCACGTTCCTTGGGAGATTGCATCCTAATGATCCCTGCTGCCCCTGAGGGCAGTGGGTCCCAACAGAGGAAAACAGTCATTGGGCTGGCAGGGGAAGGGGCAGTGACCCTCCCTGGGTACCACAGAGGGCAAGGTCTGGGTTCAAACCTCCCTGACATCAAGGCCCAAGCATGCCAGGCACTGCCATTTGGGAGTGCCATCTCCCTAAGAGATGTGAGGAGGGCATGAGCTCTAATGTGTGCATGTGTGGACTGGCTACAGAAATAAAAAGCAATAGAAAAGGCATGTGCCACCCCCTCCCTCCTCCAAACACACACACACGGGTACAAAACAACCCAGGACTCTTGTGTTGGGAAAGGGTTCTCAATAGATCACGGCACAGTAATGCTTGCCAAGTTCTACAGCAAAGAAACCTGGGAACCCTATTTAGACCAATACTTCCAATCCTATTTTACCTTTTCTCCCTTTTTTTTTCATGCAACACTCATTTAAGTCTCATATAATTAAGAGTGTACAGCACTTTTAGGGTGTTCAGAAGCATCAAGTATCACCGGGCTTCCGGCCTTGCAGGGCAGAGCAATGGCCTGGGAGCCTGGACACAGGCAGCCTTGGTCTGAGTCCTGCTTCTGTTTCTCCTCTCCCACAACTTATGATCATCCATAAAGTGGCCTCTAATGTCCGTTCCAGCTCTGAAATTTTACTCATTTTGGTTTTTTCTAATATCTTATGTAAATTTCAAACACAGAACAGTTGAAAAGGTTTGCAGTGAACACCAATTAATATACACGTACCATCTGGGCTCTGCGATGGGCATTTCCCCACTCTGCTTTCTCCCATTGCCACTAATCTATCCATCCCTCTCTCCACCCATCTGTCTTCCTTTATTCATTTCCAGATACATTGCAGGTATCAGTACATTTTACCCCTAAAAACTTCTTTCATCCCTTGTTTTTAACAAATGAGAAAGTTTCAGCCCAGACAGTTCAGCAGACTCACCAAAAGGCACCCAGCACAACATTAGTGCTATGGCCTTAGCCCACTTCCCTGCTCCCTGAGAGGCTCTTTCTCCACTCTGAAGTGCACTCAGAGGGCCCAGGCTCTTCCTGCTGAGAAGAATTAAGGATTAAGGGTTACTTACATCCTCCTCAAAGGTTTCCAGTCTCAAATGTCTCTTTAAATCTTTAGGACATCCACTTCAGACTTGGAATCTTGGGGGGGTGCAGAGATTTTCATGCTCCGCATATTTGCTGTAACTGGATTTTAACTACAACTCCGACTTTCCAAGCTCGTGCTTTTTCCGTAAGGGCAGACCCTGGCAGGTGCTCAGTTACCCGTGAGGTTCATAGAACTGGAGACAGGACACGCATTTGAGATGCAAGATAGCTGAGGAGTTCTGTCCCCTCTGGGAATCCCATAGAGAAGCAGCACGCAGGAAAGCACGTTGCAGTGTCATGAGAATGGGCCGGGGGCAGGAGGACGGAGTTGCACTCCCTCCCATTCAGCCCACCAGGGACTCCCAGTTAAAATGCAGGTTCTGGGCTCAGCTCCCAAGTCTAACTCAACAGTGGGGCCCAGGAACCTGTATTTTAACAGAATTCATTTGTGATCTTGTGGGTGGCCCCCAAGTACCCCTCCAAGGTAACAGTCTAGAATCCTATTATATTCAGAATCAGAGCACAGCATATAGTGGGTTTGGGCACATTCTATGAAATCCTGGGACTTTTAAAGCATCTTCCCACAGAGGTCTGAGAAATGGACGCAGCTGTGAGTACAGAGGATGGGACCAGGTCCCTTTCTTGCCCTCTGCCATAGTGCAAGTGCCTGTCATAATCAAGCAAATAACTCTGCAGCCTGGCAGGGCAAGGGGGCTCTGCAAGCCACCAGGTATGGTCCCTGTTCTTGGGAGGGAGAATGAGGGCAAAGCAATGCGTGGACAACGTGTTTATTAAGTGCACCTCGTATCAAGCAGCTCACGAAGAAATACCTCATGGTCGGCCACATCATTCACCAACTGGCACAGCACGCAGAGGGGCGCCACAGAGAGTCACCACTGTAGAACAAAATCAAGGGGATCACATTTTGTGTTAAGCCGTGTTTTGTTGCTCTCGAATACAAAACAGGTGAAGCGCATTAAAACCAAGATCTGAGTAAAAGCCTGCACCGTCCTCTTTCCCCAAGTGGCAACACACAGACTCATTCCAAAAGGAGATGAAAATATGTGACAACTTTTTTTTGGCGGGGGGGCTAAAGAAATAAGGCTCTACTGTCACCTTTGGTGATTAGAACAATGAAATATTTCAGAAGAACCGCCTGCCTGCTCCAATTTATTGGCACCTCCAGCCGTGTGTAAGGTTTGCAAACAGGTCTGGCACTGTAGGGCAGGGTGGTACCAGCCTCAGCCGCGGGGTCTGGGGGAGGAGGCCACAGAGCTCTGGGTAGTGTTTTGAGCCCTGCACGCCTTCTTACAAGCTTGCGTTGGGGCACTCTAAGTGGGGTGCTCCCACTTAATGGGCACAATGTGGGGGTACATGGCACACCATCTGGGGGCAGGACACAACAGGGACTACACTTAACAAATGCAAACGCGGTGGCCTGATTCTTTGTACCCTCAAATTAACCTGAAATTTTTTCTGAAATAGTTTAAAGTGAAGATACTACCAAGGAGGAGATGGAGAGATAAGGGGCATATATATCCAGGGGTGCCGTTGGAATCAAGTGTCATTTATTTGCCATAAAGCACAAACTCCTCAGCCATAATAAGACCCAAGGTACCAGTCCGAGCTTCACATGAAAAGAATGATAGATGTGGCCCAGTCAGTTCTGATGGCCCAAGAACCTCACAACTGCAGGGGTCCCAGGAAAGCTGTGTCCCTGGCCAGAAAACCTAGTATGAGTTCTGTCCCTCGGTCCCTAGTGGCCTCTGTCGGCTGCTAGGATGGCAACTTCTCTGAGAACAGCAGAGACCTGGGCATCGCTGGTTGGTGAGCAGATCCCATCGCCCCTGCATTTGTACCCAGAGGGCCCTGGTGGTCTAGTACACGAGCACAGAGATCCCAAACCAGCATCCTCTTAGCTTCCCAGAAAGCAAGGACTGGCTGGTGTTGACACGGCAAGTGCACGTCCCACCAAGGCTGTGTAAAGCAGTGTTTTACAAACTTTTTATCTCATGGCACTCTTGAATCTATAGTGAAGCTTCCATGGCACACTTAAATGATGTTGATCCCAACAAAGACTAAAAAAAAGAATAAACACTTACTGTGATTTGAACTTATTTCAAAAATAATTTAATTAGTGGTCTTTAAACATTTTCATAGCACAGCTAAGACCCTCTTCTGGCACACCAGGGCGCCACAGCACACTGGTTGAAAATCGCTGATGTGGAGTATCTGAATCCAAAGATGGCATTGTCTTCTTTGTTAACATCGTTAACACTAGAGAGCTTGTACTAAATTCAGTGCCCATCTCTTTCTCCTAGAACATCCAGACCATGCTAGGTCATTCGTGCGTGCACGTGCACCTGTGTGTGTACGCGCGCGGGCCTGTGTGCGTGCGAGCGCATGTGTGCATGTGTGTGCGTGTACGTGCGCGTGTACGTGCCCGTGCGTTTATGTGCTTGTGTCCCTACTGTAGCATTAAGAAGGAAGAAAGTGTGTTCTAAAGAGAGAAAGTGGACCTAGTGGCTTTTGAGACATGCTCTTGATGTATCTCAGAAAGTCCAAAAATGTGTCTGGAAATTTAAAAGGTGCCCCAAAGTGGCCAGTCCCTAACAAAAAACTTCTGATCAATAGTGTCCTATGTTTAATGACTAAAGGTATTTCTTAGACAGTTTTGTCTTACCCTCAAGGCTGAGAGGACGTTTAAATACATGTTTACCAGGTAAGAGAAACCTTCAAGCCCCGTGGTGAATTGCTATGCTAAATAAAGCCTAGATAAACCTTGGCGTCTCTGGCTCCTAGATTATCACTGATGCCTTTACTAAAGCAAGATGGGGTCAGCATCCCTGCTGTTATTTTTGCCCAAAATGGAAACACGATCTCTTGTGGAAAACCAAAGTAAGAAAACCATAGAATCCCTCTGAAGTGGTGAGTCAGACACAAACTACAGCTCTGGGAGGTAAGAGAGTCCGAGGAATTCATCCATCAAGATGAATTCCTTTCTCGGAATTCACGCATTGAACATTTTTTTAAGTGCACAATTCAGGGTTTCTTCGTACTTTTTTCGATTGTCCACCATCACCACTAAATCCAGAACATTTTCATCATCCAAAAAAGAAACCCCATGTCGTTAGTAGTCATCCCTCGTTTCCGACAGCCCCCAGGTCCTGGTAAATACTAACGACATTCTGTCTCTAAAGATTTGTCTATTCTGGACATTTCATGTAAATGGAGTCAGACCACATGTGGCCTTCTCCATCCGGCTTCATTAGCTCAGCATGATGTCTTCAAGGTTCATCCATCTTGTAGCACATGTTAGTTCCTCATTTTTTTATAGCTGAATCATGTTCCGTGTTACGGTTATAACACATTTTGTTTTTCATTCATCCGTTGATAGACATTTGGGTTGTTTCCACTTTGGGGCTATTATGAGTAATAGTGCCATGACCATCATGTACGTGTTTTTGTATATATGTGTGTCGTCATTATCTTGGGTAAATACTCAGGGGTGGCATTTCTGGGTCATATGGTAAGTCCATATTTAACATTTTGAGGAACTGTCAAACCATTTTCCAAAAGGCTATACCATTTGCTTCCCACCAGCAATTCCCATCAATGCTTGTCACTGTCTACCTTTTTTATTGTAGCCATCCTAGTGGGAATGAAGTGGAATCTCACTGTGATTTCAGTTTGCATTTCCTAGTGGGTTATAATGTGAAGCATCTTTTCATGTGCTAACTGGCCATTTGTATACCTTCTTCAAAAACATGTCTGTTTAAATCTTTAGCCCATTTTTAATTGGTTTATTTTTCTTTTTATTGTCAGAAGTTATTTATATATCCTGAATACAAACCTCTTTTAGATATATGATTTACAAACTTCTTTTCTCCTTCAGTGGGTTGCCTTTTCATTTTCCTGATAGTAGCTTTTGAATCACTAAAGCTTCAGAGTTTGATTACATCAAATTTATGTATTTTTCCTTTGGTTGTTTGTACCTTTGATGTCACCTAAGAAATCACTCCCTAACTTAAGGTTACAAAGACTTAGGACTCTGTTTCTTCTAAGAATTTTAGTTTTAGCTCTTACATCTAAATGCCTTTTCGCATTTGAGCTAATTTTTGCATATGGCATAGAAGGGTTTAATTTCATTCTTTTGCATGTGCAAACCCAGTTGTCCCAGCACCATTTGTTGAAAAGACTGTTCTTCCCCCCCGCCCACTGAATCATCTTCGTGCCCATGCCAAAAAATCAACTGACTGTGAATCTAAATGTTCACATCAGTACTCTTAATCCTATTCCACTGCTCTGTCTTTAAGCCATGCTGTTTTGAATACTGTAGCTTTGTAATAAGTTTTGAAATCAGGAAGTATGACTCCACAAACATTATTCTTTTTAAAGATTTATCTGGCAATTCTGGATCCCTTGCATTTCCTTATAAATTTTAGGGTCAGCTCATCAATTTCTGCAAAGAAGACAGCCAGAATTTTAATAAGGACTGCACTGAATCTCTACATCAATTAGGATTGTATTGCCATCTTAGCAATATTAAGTCTCTAACCCATGAACACAGGACATCTTTCCATTTACTTAGGTCTTCTTTAATTTCTTTCAATAATATGTCATAATTTTCAGGGTACTTGCGTCTTGCACTTCTTTGTTAAATTTATTCCTATTCTGGTCTTTCTGATGCTGTTATAAATAGAATTGTTTCTTAATTTCATTCTCAGATTATTCATTGCTAAGATAAAGAAATACAACTGATTTTTGTATATGGATCTTCTATGTCCTACAACCTTGCTAAACTTATTTATTAACTTCTAATAAGGCGGTGTGTCTATGTGTGTATGTGTGAATTCCTTAGGATTTTCTATATACAAAACCATGCCATCTGCTGATAGTTGTATTTATTTAAGTCTTTCCAATCTGAATGCTTTTCATTTCTTTTTCTTTTCCAAATGCTTTTTAAACATTTTTTAACCAAAATTCTAATGGCTTCCTGTGCCAGATGGTCTTGTAGGATAATCCCCTGTTCCTAGGGAATAAGCTGGTTCCCAAGGGCACCAGGATTTACCACGCAAAGGCAAACACACCATCCTCCCCACCTGGGGCCCCATTTCCACTCTTTACCCCAAGTCCAGAATACTGGGATTCCTGACCCAGTTGATCACAAATCTTATTTTACCTCCTTTCACAAGATCCCAGAATAAAGGAGTAAAAAGATAGTGGAGTGACATTATAGGTCCCAGGGGAAAAAAAATAACCCACCCAACGCCCAGGGGAGCAGCGGGGTCACAGGTAGATGGAAGTATATGTGGGAGCCCAGGGGCCCCGGGGGGATTATCTGCTGGTTGGGTCTCCTGCCATCCTCTGCCATAGAGACCACTGGCCACTCTACTCAAACTGATAGGTATCTCGTACACGTACATACACCACCACCAAGGAGCGGACTGCCCCAGTCAGCACATCCCAAGCCTGGAGCAGGGGCAGCCCTGGCCCAGGCCGGTGGGTCACGCCATGGATGGCTGGGAGCAGCTCCTCTGGCTGGAGCTGCGACGGCTCAGGACAAAGGAAGATGAGTTGCTCTTTTTGCTGAAGCTGGTCTCTCCGGGTCGGCTGCCCTTCAGGTAGCTGGAGGAGCAGCAGAGGAAACGCTGCACAAGTTCATGGAAGAGGTGGCCCGTGAAGAGCATGTAGATCCAGGGGTTGCAGCAGCTGTTCAGGCTGGCCAGGAGCATGGCGATGATGAAGGCTGAGGCTGGGGGGCAGGTGGGGTGGGAGAGAGGCAACAGGGCATCACTACCAGAGCAGCTCCCAGACCTGTCCAACCCAGCCCTGGTGTCCTGCGCAACAGCTTTGTCCAAGTACCACGTCCTGGGTCACAAGAAGAGGTGCCAAAGAGGCAAAGCTTGCCTGCCTTCCACCCTGAGTATGTCCTCAGCCTGTCCCCAAAGCCCGCGCAGGCTCAGCCCAGCTCTGGAATCATCCCTGCCTTTCTCTCCTCAAAGCTGACCCGCTGGCCACCTCCCTCAGCAGGATCAGGACACGTCATGGCCACCTGTTCAGGCATCACTCACCCAGCCAGGCTGAGTGCCTATGACTTGAAGTGTGTAACAGCACGGCATCTAGAAGCTGCCACAGCTAACTTGCATTCTAGTCCCACCAGCAGCCAACTAGAACTCCCAAGACACCTGAGTTTCCTCATCCTTAAATGGAAATAATGAGAGTACCCAAAACTCCCAGGAATGCTGCAAGGATTAAAGAGTGCTTGGTATACAGTAAGTGCCCAATAAATGGAGGCTGCTCTCATGATCGTGTGCCAGGCACCAGGGTAAACACAATGAGAAACACCACAGTGTGGGAGTTAGGTGAGAACACACGAGGGGGGTACCACTCTGAGCACTGAGACCAGCCCCACACAAAGGAGCTTTGAGCTGCTTCTAAAGATGCTCGTGGGTTTTCCAGGCAGAGAAGGAAGGAGGATGGTTCAGGCAGAAGAGCTGGCACAGGCAACGGTGAGATGGCAGGAAAGCGGGTAATACCTTCATGGCTGATAAAACTGCCAGCACGTCTGTGAAGATGCTCACAAGAGCACTGCTTCAGCCTGACAGTAAGACTTACTGTCGGGGAGAAATGTGACACTACAATTAGCCGGGTCAAAGCTACGACACTAAGCACTCATCGAGTCCCAGGCAAAATTAATGATCAGAAGTCAACTTCAAAACACTGCTTGACACACATTCAAGTTTCAAGGGGAAATAAAAATGTCTGAACCCTAGGAACCTCCAAGCACAGGGAAAACAAGCTGGGTTTCTTTCAATGGCCTTAAATCTGAACAACCAGACATCTGCTGATGGATGAGGCCCGGTAGCATCTCCAGAAACCCACGAGGAAAACAACAGAACCAAGAATTCTGTTCAGCCATATCCTTATCCTGGAAGGCTGGGAAAACCCACTAGTCTTCGGTCTTTCCTGCAAAATGTTTCAAAAAATAACTCCAGAATTCAAGAGCTAAATACAGGAAAGGACTCTCCCCCAGGGGAACAAGTAAAGAGACTCTTCCCTGGGGATGTAAGATAGAGATGTGTCCATCGAGGACGAGAACAGAGACGTCTATCTATCAGCAAAGTGTCCAAACAACCTGGGGAGAAGGGCAGTTGTTGGTTTATCTAAGGGAGCAGTTCTCAAAGTGGGGTCACCAGAGCAGCAGTATCACTTGGGAATTTATTGGAAATGCAAATTCTTAGGCCCCACCCCAGAACTGCTGAATCAGACTCTGGTGGTGGCAGCAACAGGGCGCAGCAATCTGTTGACATTCTGACGCACCCTCAAGTTTAAGAACCACGGATCTAATTAATTGGTGCAGCTGTTACGACGGAGAAAAGCAAGTTACAACAGACAGAAAACACAACTCTTGCAAAAGAGAATATTTGAAAGCAAAGGGAGTCTGATCCTTACAACCAAAATAAAAGAGAATGGAAAAGAGGAAAAGCAGAAGAAAAAAGCCAATACTACTGAATTCCTTGCTTTTAATAAAGAAATTTTCTTTTTAAAAAATGCTTTGATTTGAATTTATAAGAAGATTGAATTTAAGTTAGAAATTCTGGCGAAATATTTCACCAACAAAAATAAAATCACCCACAAGGGCTAGGCACAGTGGCTCATGCCTGTAATCCTAGCACTCTGGGACTCTGAGGCGGGTGGATCGCCTGAGCCCAGGGTTAGAGACCAGCCTGAGCAAGAGTACGACCCCATCTCTAAAAATAGCTGGGCATCATGGTGGATGCCTGTAGTTCCAGCTACTCAGGAGGCTGAGGCAAGAGAATCGCTTGAGCCCAAGAGTGTGTGTGAGGTTGCTATGAGTCCCCCGGCACTCTACCCAGGGGGACAAAGTGAGACACTGTCTCCAAAAAATAAAAAATAAAAATAAAAAAATCACCCACAAGACTAAGATAGAATGTCTTCAAAATCATAAAAGAGGCAAAATCAACATATAAAAGTCAAATTTTAAGAAGGCATCAAGAATTTAACAATCAGCCACAAAGGAAGCATGCAGGGGTATAAAGCTACACAGTGGATAGGACGAAATACCAGGAACAAAGTTCATACTCCAATAGAAAGGCACATTTTATCTTGCTGCAGACAGTGTACAACAGAACCTTAGCTGGTCACTTCAGCTATCTGTCTCACTCCTTAAAACTGGATCTTTTAACTTTTTTATCCTACTTTAAATTAAAAAAAAAAACTACAGAAATATCAACACAAAAAAAGTAAATAACTGATGAATTCCTAAGTACCCCATAAGGCTTTCTGCCTCTAAGAGGCTAGTCCAGTGGGAGGAGTCTGGCCAGCATCTCTGCTCCCACCTGGTGGCCACAGACACAAATGACCAGCCTGGCCTGGCTCCTGGGGGATGAAGGATCCTCTGTAAGCTGGACTTGCTTGTATTGAGCTACCAGGACCAAAGGCACCTTTGGCTGATATCCTGTTGATCCAAAGATTAGGGATTTCAAGGCTTTCCTGTCAGCAGGGAGGAGAAATATTTGGGCAGAAAAAGCCCCTTGGGGAGGATGTTTCAAAGGGTGGAAGCAGCAGGGATAAGGACCATGGTGGAAAAACGTCAAGATCACTTGGGGACTGCCAAGACCACAACAGGTGGAAAGAGGAGTTTCATGAGAAAAAAGACTGAAAAGATAGTTTAGAAAGAGATGGGAAACAATCTTGAATTCAAGCTGGGTCTGCACTTTATGGGTAATGGAGAGCCATTGATGGTTCCTGAGCAGGTGAGTGAGTAATTCCACTTTAACCTGCTTTCTGCGCTTACTGTATCTTGTTTAGGTCACACATTGCCCCTTTTGGTGACTAGAAAAGCTTCACAAGATTGTAAAAGAGCCAGAACAGAACAAAGCATGGGAAATGTTGTCCTTGCATTTCACAATGCTATTTCCCAGGGAGCATGTGACAATGTCTGCAGTGTTGACCATCGTAATCACTACCCAAGTGTGTCCAGAATAGAACAGTTTTCAAAACAACTTTGTCTTTATTTTATAGATGAGGAAAGTGAAGATCAGAAAGAGAGAGAGACAGACTTCCCAAGGAGCACACAAGTCACCCTGTGTTCCTATCTAATGTAAGGGTATGTGGCACACAACTCAGACTTTTCCAAACAATGTAAACTAATTGTACCCTTATATTAATCCAAAATTTAAAAAAAAAAGCAATGGAATCTGATTCCTTTTAAAAATTGGTTAGTGTCCTCACATGTCAGGTTGGTTGCAAATAGTGGAGCTTCTCAACCCCAAAGCAAAGACAGGCTAGCTGGGCAATTACCTTCCCAGTAGGATTGGTGGGGCTGAGAACAACTTCCTGCTCCCAATGCAAATATAGACCCCCACTGGGAGCAGGCACCGCCCACTTCCTGGAGATGGTCTTTGCAAGCCAGGTACACCTGGGAGGGGACACAGTGCCTCCTATGAGATTATCTTTCCTGGCCAGAAGTGCCTCCTGGGTCTAGACCAGGGATCAGCAAACTGCATCCCACTGACCAAACATTGCTGGCTGCCATTTTTGTTAATAAAGTTTTATTGCAACACTGCCACGCCCATTCATTCATATATGTCTATGGCAGCTTTTGCACTCCAAGGGCAGAGTTGAGTAGTCATGACAGAGACCTTATAAACTCTACAAGCCTAAACGATTTACTCCCATGTCCTTTATAGAAGAAGTTAGCCAATCCTTAATCTAGATGGCTGGAGGAGGACCAGACATTAAAAAGCAAGTGCCCTGAAGTAGGCTTGGGTAAATAAGAAAATAAAGACATTTATTTTCATTATGTAAATAATAATAATAACAAAAGTAATGTATGAAAGGGCCCAGAAAGAGAAGGGCAGATCCACAGGACAAGCTCGGATCAGTTCACCACCTACTAGAATCAGCAGAATTGTGTGGTGCCTTTGCTTTTGAGTCACCCACTCCCAGACACAAATCCTGACTCTTCCACTTTCAGCTATGTATTCTTGGGCAAGTCACCTACCCTCTCTTAAACCATTTTCTCCATCTGTGAAATGGGAATAATAAAAGAGCTTCTTCACAGAAGTGTTATAAGACCTACTTACCTGTATAGGATACCAAGTGCTGTTCAGGATTCCTGGCGCTCATGACAGGAAGCCTTTAATACAGTTTAGCTATATTTGAGCACCTGTCATCACTACCCCATGATGCACAAATGTGTTATGTTATCTTTCTAGCCAATCAGAGAGATAGTACCATGCGTGTGTGTGTGTGTGTGTGTGTGTGTGTGTGTGTGTGTGTAATAAAGGGGAGATGCTGCTCTCGAGCTAGGGTGTGTCTTAGAATGTGAAGCAGCCCAGGGTGGGGCATAAAACACAGGTCCCGCTGGTGGCACTTCTGGGAGCTTCTCTGCCATATGGCAGTGTCTGTCTAGCATGGCTCCTGGGGCAGACTGCAGAGCCAGGAAGGTCAACTTATTTGCAGATTCTTGTGCTGGCTCAGAAGGCCCCACATTACCAGTATAGCCTTCAGCCCAGACCCTCCCTTCTCAGCCCTCTTATGATTTTCTGATGGGTTTTAACAGACTGAAAGACAGGCCATCTTTGGGGAGGGTGGGGGGTGTGTTGGGGCTCCACAAAGTCAGCAGGAGGCTGAAACAAATAATGGAAGAGCCCTAGATATGAAGGACCTTGTCTGCAGGCTATAGTGGCTCTCGTGTAATCCTACCCTCAGGAAGCCAAGACAGGGACACTGCCTGAGCTCCAGAGTTTGAGACCAGTCTGAGCGAGATCTGGCCTGTCTCTATTAAAAATTGAAAAAACTAGCCAGGCATTGTGGCAGGTACCTGTAGTCTCAGCTACTCAGAAGACTCAGGTGAGGGGATCTCTTGAGCCCAAGAGTTTGAGGTTGCTGTGAGTTATGACAACGCCATGGTGGCACTCTACCCAGGGCGGCAGACTGAGACTCTGTCTCAAAAAAAAAAAAAAAAGAAAGAAAAGAAAAGAAAAAAAAGAATGCCCTTGTTTCATTCTGTCTTACTTGGGGTCCTGTATATATCTGCTCTTGCCCTGCAGATTTGAGATACTGAGTCAGAGGCTGACCACTGAGATCTGTCTCAGCTCAAACACACAGTGGCCACCCCCAACACCCCTAAAATTGTCCTCTCTCCTTCCTGCTCACCAGAATGTCAACTTGAAGTTCTAGAGCCTCGCCACGTTCCTGGTGTTCTTCCAGCCTGAAAGCCTGAGCGTGTTACTGTTTTCATTCAAAACACACTTACCCCCAGGTAGGTAGTCCTCAAGGGGCACTGACTGAAAAGGGAAATTAGACACATCACTGCCTTCATATTGAGTCCAGCAGGTTCTCAGTGGGTGCTGTGCGCCCCAGCTGTCAGCTGCCTGTGCTTGCAGCCCACGTCCTCTCCCAACACTGCCTTCGGCCAGAGGGAGCTGCCACCAGGGACCATTCAGCGGGCACACTGAGGGCCAGACCCCTGCTTTCTCTCATTCAGACTCCTCTGAAGGGCCATCGCAGCTCCCAAGCTCCCTGAAAGACTGTCCTCCTGCCAGCTTTACTGCAAAGTGGAGCCACAGTGAAGTCAGTGCAGAGGAAAGGAAGACCCAGAAACCAGCATGTTGCTGGCCCAGAGAGACTGAGTCTGCAGCTAGCACCTTCTCTGAGGGCAGAGGACTGAAACTTATTTGCAGAGGGAGCCTCCAGCCCGGAAAAGCACTGGCTCCAGGGTAGCAAGGAGAGGCCAGGAACTCAGGATCCAGGTGCAGACCCCGGGGGCCTGGATCCCCCATCACTCTCTGACCCACATCTACTGGCTGAGCCTCAGTTTCCTGATCTGCAAAATGGAGGGAACATGGAGAAAATGGAAAATTCGTAAAGGGATAGGGTAAAAAGGGCTTTGTGAAGGGTAAGGTGTTTATTCATGTGCTTAGTATTAATATTACTATTAATGAAGATGAGATACATCAACTACACTAATTTTTTAAAGCCTAAAGGTGGAGATTCCTGATCTTAAGTCAGTTAAAGAAATTTTCCTTGGCCCTTTTCTACAGCATTTCACAAAAATTAAAAGCAAAAAGAAAATAATGCTGGTCCCAGTGGTTCACACTTAGAATCTCAGCACTTTGGGAAGCCAAGGTGGAAGCATTGTTTGAGGCCAGAAATTCAAGGCCAGCCTGGGCAATGTGGTGAGACCCCCATCTCTAGAAACATCTTAAAAATTAGCTGGTGTGGTAGTACACGCCTGTTGTCCCAGCTACTCAGGAGGCTGAGACAGAACAATGGCTTGAGCTCCGAAGTTCAAGGTTGCAATGAGCAGTGATGACACCACTTCACCCCAGCCTGCACAACAGAACAAGACCTTGTCTTTTATTTTTTTTGGAAAAAAACAAAATAAAATAAAAATCCAGAGCCCTGAGACTGCATTATATAAGAAGAAAGGAACCCCAGATAGTCCATGTTGGGAAAAATTATTCTGCCAGTGATTTAAGAAATCCAAAGAGAAGGTTACTGAAATGGTGGGCGGGACAGGATTTTAGGGCCCTCACTGGAACAGCCAGCTCTAATCACCTCTCTTCCACTTACCTGCCATAAAAATCATACTTCCCAGTGACTCCCTGAGTGTGTGCCTGGATTGCAAACCTGCTCTCTTTGATCCTTGCTGGAAGGGGAGGGAAGGAGGGAAAGGCTGGTCCACTCAAACCATCCTGGGGCTGCTGGCCTCAAGCATTCCTTGGAAGAAGAACAGGTCAGACATTCATGCATCCTCCCCTTGGAAATCCCCTGAGAAGGTACTGGGGACCTACGTGAACCCATCAAATCCCTGCCCTCAAGGGATTCCCAAACTCAAGGTGAGAAATAGAGGCATAAAAGACTAGTTCAATATTAGACTGGGGTGCAGGGGAGTTTGGGGGAAGGGCTGGCGGGCACAGGCAGAAACAGCCACACTTCAAAAGCAAATGTCACCTGCTGGGTGGTTCTGCCCCTGAGATGCAGAATCAACTCCGCATTTCCCATGGGCACCATGATTCACAGAGGGGCGTAACAGAGGACGCCAGGCCCCAACATTCCACTCTTCCCAGCCTGGCCTTGCTTGAGCCCCAGCAGCTCCCTGGTGCAGGTTTCCTGGCACTGCCCCCACCCAGCGCTAAAAGTCTAGATTAGCTCAGAACAGCTGGTGGCTGGGCAGCTGGCCATGGCCTCTTGAGGCTGTGTTTTTCCTGCAGCAATTGACATGCTCCACATACAACTCAGAAGCATGCGGCTGGCCCCAGCCGGGTCAAATCAAGCCCATCAACTTGGTAAAAGGCCCTCACACCAATCTCTCGGTCGGAGGCCTCCCTTGGAGTGCCAAGAATCCAGGGGTGGGTCCCTTATTCCTACAGGACTGTGTAGGCATTTGAGAGTCAGTATATAGAAAATCCTAAAAAAAGAAAAAAAGATGATTATTGACTGTATGCTGATAGAATGATTGAGTCCCAACATTTACTACAGGTGCCTTCCTTGAAAAAAAACACTATTTTATAAATGTGAGTTATTACCCTGTGCAGGGCTGGATAGGGGACAAATTTGTGGGCTACAGAGTTGAAACTGGGCTTCTATGACGGCGCTGCTCCAGTCTGGTGCGTGTGCGGGGACTCACTGGCCGGGGGAATAACCACACTCTGACAGAATGCAAGCCAGGGACTTCCTGTAACTGACCAGCCCTTCCCCACCCTTCAAGGAACAACAGGACCTTCAGCCAATTTGGGCCACATGTGTAAAGGCAAAACAGTGAGGTTTGGTAAAAGAGATAATGAGTTAAAACTTTACTACACAAAGTGCATTTAATAAGGCAAGCTTCAGGGCACCACGTGTATTGGTCAAAAATGCAGACTCCTGGTGCCCCACTCCGGACCTCCTAAACCAGAATCTGCATTTTAACAAGGTCCCCAGGTGACTTGTATGCATGTCAAAAGTTTGAGAACCATCTGTCCAATGGGTTCAAAGCGTATAGACAGAGAATATGGGGAAGATAATAAAGTAACTATCCAACGATCTCAATGTGGAATTTGTATCTGCTTTTTTGGGCAGCAAGCTCCTACTCATCCTTCAAAACCCTTTTCAAAGGTTACTTCCTCTCTAAAACCCACCTGAATTTTCCCTAGGGAGATAGGATCAAATAATGCCTCCTCAGGGATTGAAAGTACTTGAAAACAAATACTTCTGTGATAGCATTATCCTGTTATATTGTTGTTACTGTTTTTATAAGCTGGGGACTGTGACTCATTAGTAGCTCTGTCCCTGGCTGCCAGCAGAGAGACTGGAAAGCAGGAAGAGTTCAATAAGGGACCAAATTGAACCGAAGCATGAAATTAGCAGACGGGGAGTCCTGATAAATCAGCCACCATCACCAGCACACTAGATAGGCATAAAGACAATTTCCCCACTCGGCAACAAGGTACAGCCTCCTAACAGGGTGACTGGACTCAAATGCAATAATTCCCTCTAGGAAAACTAAGTTCACACTGAAATATCAAGGTCAGGTGGAGAGAAATAGAACGAGCAAAGTGACCATGAAGGCCTGAGCGGGGGCCGAAGATAGACCCCCAAGCATCTGGCAGGAAGCGCCTCCTCCTGGCAGAGCTGGGGAGACACCAGCAGAGGCCTCCCTCAGAGGCCAGGACGTCTCCAAGCACAGGAACAAGGAATCAGGACACTGACCAGACCCTGATCACACCTCCTCTGCCCCACCCCCAGGGCACCTCCAAAGTGAGCCAGAGCCTCCCTCTCCCCCACTGCCTCTCTGGTTTGCTTCTCTTTCTCTCTTACCACTCTCGCTCCCAGCTCCATGGGGCACCACCCCACATGAAACTGCAGCCCCTTTGCTAATCCGCTAGCCCTGTGCTCAGAGCAGCCCCACTCACTGCCTTGCCCCAGGACCCTGACAGGTATTGACACATCTTTCTCTTTTTAAAAGCAGGCATCGTATTAGGCACTCACTGTGTGCCAGGCCCTGCACTGGGCACATTTCACCCTCCACACAACCTAAGCCCCATTCTGAGCCCCAGAAAACTGAGCTGTGGGCAGGGTCAGCACAGAGTCAGTGCTGCTCGTCCACTTGGACACACAGGGGACATAAAACCCTGTCACAGCCTGGCAGAAACTTGGAGTGTCTCTCCCAGAGCTCTGTGGCCAACTGTGGCTGGACTGCCCCGTGTTTACCCATACCAGCGCCGGCCACAGGAGGATGAGCGACTGGGGAGGGCTCCTTGCCAACTCTCCTCGCTGGAGGATGGACAGGTCAAAGCAGAGGTTTCGTGGACAGGACCCTCTGAGAGGCAATAACTGTCTGTAGAAGGAACGTACAAGCATCAGAGAAGGAAGGAGACCCCCTGACCAGGGAAAAAGGAAGGGCTTCACGAAAGGGGTACTGGAGGAGGCGGCCCTGTCCAGTAGTTTGGACCACGTGCTGTGCAACTCCCAGAAACACCATTCTCGCAGACCCTGAGGGAAAAGGCATCCTCTGGAGTTTCCTCACAAAGCAGCCCACGCTCTGAAGTTGGGATGACTCTCCGCAGAAGAGGCTGTGGCGAGCATTCCTCAGGCAGCAACAGCGTCAGTGTGAGGAGCAAAGGTAGCAGGGTCATAGGAACCCATGGGAAGTGGCGAGTCATCGACCCGGCTGGGGATACACAAGGCAAGTTGGCCAGAGCCCAGGGCAGAGGTAACAAGGGGCACTCATATTTGGGATATTGGTTCAGGCCAGGCCAATACAGTGGATCTAAACCAGTAGTTCTTAACTGTGGCAATTATGCCCCTTAGGGGACATTTGGCAATGTCTGGGGACATTGTTGTTGGCCACAACAGACAAGCAGGTGCTAGTGACAGGCAGCAGAAGAGGTCATGGATGCTGTTAAACATCGTACAATGCACAGAACAGTCCCCAGCCCAACACACACACGCCCCCAATTACTCTGCCCCAAATGTCAATAATGCCAATGTTGAAAAATCACGCTATAAACAAAGAAGGAGACCGTGGAAAGAGAAAGCCAGGTGCCCACAGGGGGCATGTGTTGCTGCTAAGATGACAGGATCCGTGGTGGACACGGAGAGAAGTCCGAGGGACATGGCACTAAACCCAGAGTGGAGAGGGTGGTGCCACTGGGCAGAGCTGTTGCGGGAAGAGCCTAAGCTGTCAGGACGCTGGGGCCAGAAAGAGAGAGGAGGGCTCTGATTCAGTGGGTCTGGGCCCAGGAATCAGCTTTCCAACTAGTGCCTCAGGAGGCCCAGATGCCAAGGTGCGATGACCGTTGGAAAATTGCTGGCCTGGGGAGAGAAGGGTAACGCCACGTCAGTCTCCAGTGTGAGATGGCCTGGGTTCAAATCCCAGCTCCAGGGGCAGCACCTGTGGCTCAGAGGAGTAAAGCGCTGGCCCCATATGCCAGAGGTGGTGGGTTCAAACCCAGCCCTGGCTAAAAACTGCAAAAAAAAAAAAAAATTAAAAAAAAATCCCAGCTCCACTACTCACTCCATGGTGGCTCTGAGCAGGGCATGCCATTCTGAGCCTCAGTTTCCCCTCTAATAGAATAGGTGTATTGCCCCTTACCTGGGTAAGGGCTGCTCACAGGGACTTGTGGGAAGTGGCAAGTCATTGACCTAGCTGGGGGTACACAAGGCAAGTTCATCCAAGGGTAGCAGTAGCAACTGATCTGAGTCCTCTGACACCCAAACAGGGTGCCGAGCTCCATCAGGAGAGGCTGGCCCCACTGCTCAGACAGGGCTGACAAAGGCCCAGAGACCAGCAAGAGGCAGGCCCCAAATCACACAAATGGCAAGAGGACCAGGACTTTGAGGGGACTCTCTGCTCCTCGACGCTGCCTCCCAGGTCTGAGCCCTGGCAGTGGGGCCTGATGTGTCAGAATATAGGTGAACCCGTAACCCAGCCCCTGGAGTGAGCCCCGTGGGGTTCCCTTTGCCTCCAGGAGTAGCCAGGGCAGGGTGGTAGGTTCAGCTGGTGGTCCAGCCCCTCAGACCACACATAACATATCCAAGCCTGGTCACAGGCCCAACCTGGCCTCTCAGAGAGCTGAGATCAGCTCCAATCTCCTGATCTGAGACCTCCACAACCCCTTCTTCCACTCTCCACCCCTCCCCCAACCCACCCAGGCATCCATCAGATGGAAAAATACGTAGCAAAGCCTCACCAAACGAGACTTTTTTTTTTTTTACTGTCCATAAATATCCAACCTTTGGGGTAGGGGTGGGATGGGGAAGTGATGTCACCTTGGGACTGAAACCCAAAAGAAAAACATTAGCATTAGCCAAGAACATAAAAGAACTCACAATTGCTCAATCAGACGAGAGCGTGGCCATGAACTGTCTAATTACAATTTATTCCCCCAAGGGTCACGCTTGAGCGCTCTTCTTGGCCCAGAGTGAATAACCCGTTCAAGTTCCTCCTGTCCACTCTCCCCATGCATTCCACATCACTGGGTCACCTGAAGAACAAGCCCCCCAAGGTGTCTACACCCTCAGACCTTGGGCACAGTGTCCATAAGAAGGACAGGAGGGTCCACTACATGCTGGAGGGTCCCCTGGTAACAGGGAGGGGCTTGGAAGCTCGTTCTTCCAGACCAGAAAACACAACCAGGCCCTCTGTGCATCTCAACCCTCCTCCTGCTCCAATCCCCTGGTAGATGTCCCTTTGCCTCCAGTAACAGGGCGCTCACCTCCTCCCCAGGTGGCTAGCTCTACTGTTGGAGAGCTATTTAGAAAGCCCCTATTCCTCCTGAGTCCAGACTATCTCATGCACCTTTCTTCACCCCTCTTCCACAAATTTGACAAGCCAGACACTGGGCACACATCAGTGAACAGGACAGGCAGTGGCCCTGCTTTGAGGGGACTCATAGTCCACCTCTCAAGCCTTAACTAGCTTCTTCCCTTCATGCCAACCTCCCTGGTCACTGCCTATTGTCCCCTAGGCTCTGTCTGTTTCGACCCTCACCCCCCTCCACCCAGGCTCAAGAGAAGAACATCCATCTCCTCCATTGGGCGTTAACTGCTGAGATTCTCAAAGTCAACAGCAAGAATTCAAGGAAAACTTTTTAAAAAGTAGAGTGGGGTGGGGAGAAAAGAGTGCCATTGATCACGTGACCCCTAGGTGCCATGGGCCAGACCTCTCCCCACCGGACTCCTCACTCAGAAAGTCCAAATCCTTGGGACTGGCAGCAGAGCAGATTCCACTGGGTTCACGGGAAAGATGGTGCCCCATCTCGGCTGTGGAATACACTCAGGGTTTGCAAAACCTGCATGAGGCATCGGGTCCCACCAGCTTCACCAAATCAGGGCCCAACAGCACGTGAAGGAGTGGACCTCATTCGGCCACTCTCCTCCTCTTGGGTTTTTATTTCTGAGCAATGGAAATATTAAAATTATAAGCTATTCTCTTTGCCTTGATTCCTAGGAAAAGGACCCACATTGTAGCTAACCTATACTCATGGAGACTTCATTAGTAGTAGTAGTAGTGTCATTATCAGTATTGCTCCAGCAAGTCTGCCCCCACCCACTCTGCTAGGCTTGACTATGGATCATGGGACCATCTGCTAACCTCCCTGTCCCCTCTTCAAGGTTTCTGAGGTGAAGCAAGCACAGACCCCACTTGTCTCGCCTTCCCCTCCCCTATACCCCCGAGCCCGCTCTGCCCACAGGCTTCCCTGAATGACGTAATGCTATTAGCCAGTGGGCTCCCTGCACTTCCAAGTTTGGGGTCCCAGGGAAGAGCAGTAAAAGAGCCCCTGATCCAGACAGTTTTCCATGTCTTGTAAATTCTGTTTTTCTTGGAGAGGAAAGTGCAGGCTGTGCATTAATTCTACTTTTTTGATCAAAATTTCTCAAGTAGCTCAAGTGTATTTCTCTTTGATTCCTTCCTTAACACTTGATGATGGCCTCTAGATTGAGTGGTATCTCCAAAGTGATTGCAAACACCATCATTTCTGATTGCTATTTGCACTTACCAAATTAAGGCCAAGTGGGCACAGGGCGTACATTCCAGCTGAACACACGTTCACTCTGACCCCTGCAGCCCTGAGACCTTGGCACAATTTGGGCAGGCTGGTGGCCAAAGACCAACTCTTCAGCTCTGTGCTGAATAAGGATCTCACTTCTGGACTGAGTCCCTGGTGATAAGCTTGGGGTGGGCAGGGGACACCGGCTGCAGTGGCATCATGAATTCTCCACAAGTCTGCATTTGGACTGCTCAGCCCCTGGGCAGAATGCTGAGGAGGACCAAGAGAAGCCCTGGGTTTCCACGGACACCCACCCTTTCCTGTGAATTAATAAGGAACCAAAGATACATAGGGAACTGGGATCTGACGTTCTGAAAGGACCACAGAGGACCACACATACCCAAAAGGCCTCTGACCTCCACGTTAGCTAGGATATGTTTCTTTTTCTCTCTCACACACACTTGATTTTGTTTAACACAGAAAAAGAGTGTTGATGTGATTGTAGAAAGGATCTACACCTCCGTGACCATGACCTGTGTGTTGACCATATATCTTCATTCTTTAAGAGGAGACCAAGTGAGAAAGAGGAGTGCAGGTGAGGGGTCCACAAGAGGAGAGGTGTGGCAGGAGAGGGGGAGAGAAAAGTCAGCGAGGACTCAAGAAATGAATGGGAGAGGGAAGGGGACCCCAAAGAAAAAAGAGGGAGAATGCATACTCAGTAAGTGAACTGAATGCTGAAATGTCCTCTTTCTAAAAGAAGAACATTAAGGCTCAAGGGATACAAAAGGATCCCTCACCCAATGTCTGCCAGCCTGTAAGGGCTGGCAGGAGGACTAGACCTCACATGTCCCAGGACCCAGACTAGGCCGTCCTAGTCTTTCTTCCCAATGCTTGGTGTTGGAGGTCAAGACCTGAGGCTGGTCTCTGCAGCTCCTGCCCAGGAAACAGGTGTGGCCTGATGCCTTATTTAAAAAATTCCACCACCAGCTTCTGCCCAGCTCCACTCCCAGTCACCTGCCCTTCATAAGAAGCCTGTTCTGCCTCTGACTTGCTGTGTGACTTGGTTGCATGCGCCCCCCCCCCCATAAGGGGTAACCAGGGGATTCAGGATGGACTCATACTGGCCTTGCTGAATCCCCATAGCCATCCTCACCGTGTACCACCCCAGGGGGCTGGCATATCACAAATGTCCAATAAATACTGAATGACAAGTATCGGGGCCATTAAGGCAAAGATAGAGCTATTTGGGAGGGCTCAGTAAAGCCAGGAAGTCTGTGGTTTCTGGAAAGGACCAAAGCAAAGTTATCAAACTGAATGAAGGCAGCTCTCAGCCCTCACACAGGATGCTTGTATTTGAGATTGCTGGGAGCAGCAGAGATTATGTCCAGAAACAGGACATTGCATTGTTGGAGCCCAGAAAGGGTGAAAGCAAATCCCTTGGTCTTTTTTTACATGCGTTTGATGACCCCAGCACCCAGCATATGTTACGTGCTTACCTGCAAGCAAAAAAAGTAGAAACCATTCACCACCAATGGTCACCCCTCCTGCTCTTTCCAAATGAGCTGCTGGAACTGGGGGAGTGAGGGGAGCTGCCTGGTGCTCCACTCCCAGAGTCCTAGTGCCTAAGCTCTCCTCTGGATCACTCCCTCCTTCCCCCTCCTCTTGGCCTTCTGAACCAGGCCAAGACCCAACAACAGCCCCACCCTCAGCCTGTCTTCAACAGTCCTCCAATCTGGAAGGTGTGCCTCCTTCCCCATGGAAATCACCCAGCCTCCAAATCAAAAGCGAATGCCTGAGTCCCAGGTCTCTTCTCTTTTCCTCACCTGGAAGCAAAGTCTCAGTCCTGGGCACCCAGAGCTGTGACCTAGTCCCCCCTGTAAGCTCATCGACTCCACTGGATGAGGGGTTTGGGGATTGTCTTCACCTCCCCCTTAATAGCCAGCTGAGAAACTACTAGGCACTTGGTAAGGCCAAACCACCCATCTCCCCAAGGCTGCCCTGATCCAAACCAGACCTCTGGGCTTCAAGCAGAGTCTTGAACTTAAAGCAGAAGTTCAACTTAAAATGAAGAAGCTTGAGCTGGGGTTTGAAACTTACCTCCACCACTCAGTAACCACTTGGGGAAAGGGAGTCACTTGACTCTGCTTCCTGGTCCATGATAACCAACCCCGCACGCAGTCCAAGGACTGTGCTAAGGACTTAATGTGCATTTTCTCATTTCACTCCGCTACCCCCTGGAGAGAGTTGGCACTTTTTATCATTACTTTTATTTTACAAACGAAAAAGTCAAGGCTCAGGTTGGTTACCTGCCCAAAGCCACCTGGCTCAGGGATGATGGGGCAGGGACTCAAATCCAGCTCTGTGGGATTCCAAACCAGCTCACTCCTCACAAATCCGCTAGACCCCTGGACGTGCAGAGGCTGCAGAAGGAGCCCCGCCCCCACGCTCCCTCCGAGCGGTTTCCCAGCGCTCCCCTACCTTCCTTGGGTGCATCGGCATCCCAGACGCTCCACATCTGCACGACAAAGAAAGGCGTCCAACACACGATGAAGGCCAGCACGATGATGAAGGTCATCTTGACCGTCCGGATCTTGGCCTTGGAGATGAGTTTGACGCTGCTGACACGAGCCAGAGCTACCTGACCTCCCCCACCAAGTACTGAGCCCTCGGGGGCCTCAGCCGCCGCGGCTGCGGCCGTCTTGAGGCGCAGATTCTGCCAAATCTTGAAGCTGATAAGGCCGTAGCAGGCGGCGAGCACGATGACCGGCACAATATAGACGGCTAGCGTGATCCACGTGATGTAGGCCTTGGGTCCCCAGGGCTGGATGAAGACCGCCCAGCAGTCGAAGACGCCGTCGGCCACCTCGCGCAGCGAGAAGATGTGCACCTGCGGCGCGCTGGCCACCAGGCAGCCCAGCCACGTGGCGAGCACAGCCAGGCGGTCGGTGCGGCGGCGCAGCGTGCGCAGCGGCTGGCAGATGGCCAGGCAGCGGTCCAGCGACATGAGCAGCAGCATGTAGGTGGAGGCGAACATACCCACCACCTGCAGGTACTTGACCAGGCGGCACAGCAGGTCTGGCCCGTAGAAGCGGAAGGTGATGTCCCACAGCAGCTGCGGCAGCACCTGGAACACGGCCACCACCAGGTCAGCGATGCTCAGGTGCTTCATGAAGAAGAAGAGGCGCGAGTGCTTGTGGCGCGTAGTGCGCAGCGCTAGCAGCACGCACGCGTTGCCGCTCAGAGCCAAGAAGAGGATGAGACACAGCACCGCCACCTCCACGCGCGCCAGGGCCTCGTTGCGCCGCGGCGGACCGGCTGTGCGGTTGCCTTCGGCCCCCGGCGGCGCCGCGCTCGCGTTGACCGCCTCAGCACTCCAGTTGGCGGCTAGGGCGCCCTCCATGGCCCCGACCGCAGCGGCGCGCCCTGGCCTCAGAGCTCTTTAAGGTGCGGCTCCGCGGGGCGGGGCCGAACGCCCAGGCAGGGCGGGCCTGGGGGCGCCTTGAGCTGCCACCGAGACTCCGCGGACGCGTCTGCCGGGGCCGAGCCTGCAACAAACCAGGAGGGCGTGAGAAGACCGCGGTGTTACTTCTACCGCGCGTGGGGCGCACTTGTCACCTTCCTGGGAACCTCAACCTCCGGCCACGGGTTGCTCAGCCGCCACCCCAGAAGTCCCCATTTGACAAGTACCCACTCTGAGCCGCTGCAAACGAGTGGGACTCGTCCACGCGAGCGCCAGTTCTGTTCCCTGACGTGGCTCAGCAGCTTCCACTGAAGGAGCGTCAGAATCAGCCCCTTTCCTACAGGCCTGGGATCCAAAACCCTCCGCCTCCCCCAGGGATCCCCAAACTACTTATCCCCACTTCTGGCACCCTCACACATCCACCTCCCGCGGGACCTCGAAACTAGCCCCTCTCCTAGTAAACCTCCGACTGTGTACTTGCTCAGGAAACCCCTGAACAAAAACCCCAGCTCAGAATCATCTGCCGCCAACCTCTCCTTTCTAAGACTCTCAGCCCGCACTCCCCGAACTTCCCAAACAGCGGCTTCGATGGAACCCCTGTCCGGCAGTCCCTACTGGAGGACTCCTGTCTCAAAAAAATGCGCCACCGCTGTCCCCAGAATCCCCGGTCCAGGCCCCTCCGGCGGGAATCCTCCCCCGCCTCGAAGGCTCAGAAGCCCGACTCACGTCTTGGACCCTGACAGTCAACGGCTCCGCGTCCCAGTCCTGCCCTGAGCAGTCACTTTACAATTCTCAGAGCACTCCGCGCCCCTAGGAATCGGGAGCGCAAGGCACCTCACCACCGCCACTCGGGTTCCGATGTCCCACTACCCCTAGCCATCACGTCCACGCTGCTCAAGACCCAGCTACCTGCACGGAGTCCGCAGGTGAGCCTTAAGTTAGCTCCCCGGAGAAGTTGCACGTCTGCTGACCGCCCCAAATTCGCGTGCGCTCCCGGCCCAGGATGAGATGGCTGTGGGCGACACCTAATCTGACACTATGCTTGGTCTCTGGCTCTCTGTTGGAATGCCCTCGCCCTGCAGCAGCCTCGCCGGTGGTGGCTAGTTGCTTACAGAAGGCGAAAGAGGAGCGCCGCTCGGGCTGTGCTAACCGACGGCGTCTGGCTGAGGCGCTGTCTGCAGGTGGCCGGTTTTTCTGCCGCCGGGGACCCGGGCTGCACTGTCACGCAAGTCCGCTAGGGGGCGGGGGAGGCCAGCCGCGCCGATCGGGAAAAGCGGGGTCAAGTCGCCCAGGCTTGGTCCCGGGGGCGCTAACAAACGAGTTTATTTTGCAGTGGTTTAAAACCACGAGAGGGAGGAGGAAACTCGTAAATAACCCGCTTGGTTTCTTCCTTTCTTGGTTTAGAAGTTCCTGAGTCTCAGACGAACCGGAGGCTTGAATAGTAATGTTCTTCCCTGAGTGGATGGTGATGAAGTCACACAAGCATTTAACTGATGTTTCCCAAACATGAGGTTAATTTCCGTGCTTTCCCGCCCCCTCCCACCCGACCCAGCTTGCCGTAGTGAATTCAGCAGTGAACCCGAGAAAGTCCCTGCTGTGGAATTCTTTTCTTCCTATTGCCGTTACTGAGGAATTAGAAACGCCTTCTATTCTAAGTAGCGTTGGGAGAAGTCTTCTTGCTCCAAGTAGGGGAATATCTCAAGCAAAAAATAATCCGATCTCCATTTAAAGTGCTGTCTGTGTCCTACAGCAGGTTCTGCCTCCTTGCCGTGCTTTAGAATTAAATTCCTAAGTGACGCCAAAGAGGAAATGTTAAAGACAGCTTCTGCGCCTCCTTGCCCCTTTCCTATTCTAACATTGTTTTTTGAAGTAATTTACAGGGGCCAAGAATTAAGGCAGAGGGAAAAAGGCCAGGATTTAAAATGCATTAAACGCGTATTTCCTGCTGACATTTCACTTCTCCCTCTTTTAATTAGGTGGAGAGAATTGAGTTAGCCAAGGAGGGTTTTCTGGATCCACAGTTACAGCCCTGTGCCAATGTAAGGGGTAGACCCTTACAGCAGCCCTGATCCCAGGGTTCTCCTGGAGAAAACTGTCAGCCTGGGGATTCCTGTAGCATTGCCAAGTGGTGGGAGGCAATACTAATTGATATTAATCAGTAGTAGATATCTACCATACAAATTATAGATTAAATGCACAGAACGATCAAGTGAGAATCACCTGGCCTCTCTTTCCCCACATGTTAAATGAAAAAGCTAGTCAGGACAGCTAATGTCTGAATTGTCATCTCTCTGGTTTTCTGAAATTTTATGATCTTTGAGATCTGAGAGCATGTAAAACCCCTCTGCCCCACTCCATGGCTGGAGGAAGGGGAATTTTCCTGAGAACCCCTGGTTGGTAAATTTGGAAAGAGAAGTACTGAGCGTGTAGAACCCAACCTGTTCCTCTTTCTCCTAGAAGAGAGCTGCCTTCAAAGAGAAAGTTTACTGGGCCACTGGGCCCCTTCTTCAGGGATCGGCTCCTCTACCCACTGGGCTGGGGAGGCTCACCAGTCCTCTGCGATCCTTGTGTGGCAGGTGGGACCATCTAATTCTGGATTCATTTAGCAAGGTCATTTAGTTTCATGAGAGGCTGAATTCTCTATTTTGGCTTTCATCTTAAAAAAGGATAGTGGGATCCCTATTTTCTCTCTTTGGTTTTATTTTCAGCGTGTGCAGGAACGAGGCAAGGAGGAGGGAGTTCCCGTTGAAAACTCCTGACCGTGATTAAGACAAGCCCCCACTCCCTTGAGCTCTAGCCAGGGAGAGAAGCACTTACATACTTGTAGGGAGGTGATAATAAATGCTAGTAAAGGCAGGCAGCAAAGTGCTGGGTGGCTGAGAGAGTACTTGGGGGACAGTTTCACAAAGAAGATAGCTGGCTTTACGGGCTCAAGAATGAGCTCTCCAGGAAGCAAAGAAAAAAGATGTACTTTCCCAGAAAGTGGTACAGGATATTTATGGCATTTGGGCGTAAGGCAAAATATTAAAGACAGGTTCTATACCTCCTGGCCCTTTTCTATTCTAAAAACATTTTTTTGGAGTAATTTACAGTGGCCAAGATGTTAGGCACAAAAAAGAGCCCAAGCCTTCAGAAGCAAGCAGGGCTCTTTAAAATGTATTACATGCATAATTCTATGTACTTGGAATGAATCGTTCAGTGCCTGGCACATGGCTAGCATTTAATACATACAGTAGGCTGCCTTTACTTGTGGACTCTGCATCAGCGGATTCAACCAACATGGATCAAAAATATTCAGGAAAAAATAATTCCACAAAGTTCCAAAAAGGAAAACTAGAATCTTCCACATGCCAGGTACTCCAGGGTGTCCCAGAAGTCACCATACATAATGATGTCCGATTTTGTAAATAAAGATACATTTAGCTGCATTTTTCCATTTGCCTGTGTATGCCGACTTTTGGGACGCCCTGTACATTGAATCTATGCAAATGAAGCGATGTGCACACACTGTATTAGGTATTATAAGTAACCTACAGATGATTTAAAATATATTAGAGGAAGTGCATAGGTTATATGCAAATACTACTCCATTTTATATAAGGGACTTGAGCCTCTGTGGATTTTGGTATCCACAAGGGCTTTTGAAAGCAATCTCCCATCTTTACAGAGACATGAGTGTATTTATTAATGCTGAAGAAACTTGAAGGTCATGCAAAGGAGAATTGATTTTATTCTAGAACTCAACCTTCCCTGAAATGTGAGATGGAATACTTTTACTTATGGTACTTAAGATGTGGATTTAGTTTGAGTAATAGTGAATATAGGGAGGAAATTTAGACCTTATTCAGTTCTATTTCTCTCCTTTTGATTTCAGCAAGAGAGAGTCTGGTATGCCAAAACTCACGAAGGTTGTGGTATAAGGATGACTGAGGTTTGGGAGGCATTGATGGAGAAGGCTGATCAAGTGGAAGGGCTGGAAGCAGAACGGCGTCATGTCTGTGCTGTAGTGAGAAAGCCCTGGTAGCCACAGATGACAAGGAGAAACTGGGAGAGCTTTGGAAGTCCAAGCAAGAGTTGTTGTAGGCATAAACCACAGGGTGACATCAGAGGGCATCTTAACCAGGAGCCTCCAAAGAAACAGAACCACATGTACCAAAGGTATTTACTTAAAGAATTGGCTCATGTGTTATAGAGGCTGGCAAGTTTAAAGTCTACCGTGTGGGCTGGCAGGGCCCAGAGAAGAGTTGATGTTATAGTTCAAGTCCAAAGTCCATCTGCTGAAGATTTCTTCCTACTCAGGGGAAGTTAGTCTTTTGTTCTCTATAGGCCTTCGGCTGATTGGATGAGGCCCACCCACATGATGGCGGGAAATCTACTCCAGGTTCACTGGTTGAAATGTCAATCTCATCCAAAAACATCCTCAGAAAAACATCTGGAATAATGTTTGACTGAATATTTGGTCACCGTGGCCCAGCCAAGTTGACACATAAAATGAACCATCACAGAAGGAGACTCAGCAATTGCTGTTTTACAGATTTCCCCATCTGTCTGAGCAGCCAGGCATCTGGACAAGGAGGGCCAGTGAGTGTTGTCTATGCCTGTACTTGAAAAGGCCTAGGACATAGTAGAATGGGCATTTGATAGGTATTTACTACATGTAGAAGGATGAAAGGGAGAAGAGAAGGAGGGAGGAAATATAAGAAAATGTCCCCATGGGCAGTTTTGCTCTCTTGGAGGCAGAACCGGGCCACTTGGGGAAGGCGTCCTGCCCAGCAGTTGACCAGTTCCCATACCTGCCCCTACCTCTGGAAACTGGGCCCTTGAGCATTCTCCAGTATCATTACACCTATTTAGACACGGATCAAGCCCAGGTGGTTCACCGGATAGTCAGGGTGGAAAGGAATTATAAGCACACCCAGTTTCCCCCCTCCCTGACATCACACCCCAGCAGGCCCCCAAATAACTTCTCAGTCTCTACTTGGCCATCTAGCTTCAGGAGAGGGGTCAGTGACACATTCAAGTTTAAGCCCTGAAAACACATTGTACTATTAATCCTGTCCCAATAATCTTGCTGCAGGCAAACAGCCTTCTTCCATTTACTGTCCTGTGCAGATGCGGGAACATCAAGGCATGTGGCTGGTCCGAGTGCTGTGGCAGGATGCTGACTGGATAACTCTCACGGGCCCCTGCTAACTTGCAGCATGCAGGACTCCTTCTTGGCCTATATGTCCATTCCTGTGTTACTTGGAAGGTGGAAAAAGAGAGAAAAACCTTTCTTACTGGAGAGAGCTCTGAACTTTGCAGCCTTCAGTCCCACGGTCTGGCTTTGATCACCTACTGCCGCTGTGGCCAAGGTACTAAACCTTTCTTAGACTCCATTTCCCAGGTGCTGACCTCACAGGGCTGTGTGAGCAAACCAGACCTCATGCCCATGAGGAGTGCCTTGCAAACAGCTGCGTACTGGACAGCTGAATCATATTTCCATGCTGACATCATTCCCCCGACCCCTCAGTACCACCCCATGAAAACACTGTCTCATCCACTCAACCTCAATCTCATTAGTCTTCCTGTATTGCGCTCATGTGTCTTTTCGATTCGATTAGACAAACTGCATGTGTTTTTGGAGGGGTGCGTCACTGTGCCAAGGAAGGTAACTCCTTTGAACCCTAACTGGGATGGTCGGAATACTCAAGCTTCACCTCTTCTGAGAGGCTTTTCCTCATTTTCAGGCCCACTATGAATTCATCATTTTCTGAGCTTTCCAGCACGGCCGGAGATGGCACGCGTGGTATGAATGCGCTCAGTCTCCCTAATTGGTTATAAGTGTCTAGAATTAGTCCCAAACATCACAGTCCTTTAGGTATTTACCCATCACCTCTCCTAGCACACACACTGATCAATACAAATATGTCAAGCAAATTACTAATGGGTTACATCCCTTAACAAAATGACCACTAGGGTCAGACTCTTTCTTCCAGGAACAATATCTTTGTGGACGTTGGGCTGAAGGAGGGCTTTATGTGAGAAAGTATGTTATTCGTACCTGTGTGCCATTTTCCCAAGAGGAAGTGATGACCGAGATAAGGCTTCTCATTCCTCAGACATGTTGTCAGTTGACAATGGATGTGACAACACAATCCCCATTAATGAATTGGCTGAAAGAATTGCATTCTCAATGCATAGACACTGTTGAGCAAAGTTAGGGCGTAACACGGCATAGAGAGAAAAGGTTTGCTTGAGTAACAATAGAGCTTGGAACAAAAGGAGGCTGTTCTTTCTCAGAAGAAAAGGTTTATTGAGAATCTGGATCTTTGGAATTTGTAACTTCTTTTGGAGAAATAGGGTCGACAAGAATTGAGAGTAATTTAAATGTGGCTGTTAACCTGGTAACGAGCAGAATGATTGGGATCGTTACGATGTGTATTTTAAAGATTTTAGGGACTGAGGTCCAGAAAGGGGAGGACCCTTGCCCAAGGCCAGTCTTGATAGAAGTATAAGGGACTCTGCTTTCTCCTCCAAGAGGGCTGGAAGCTTTGAGGGATTTTAAGTGAAGAAGCTGTAACTGATGACATGAGGCAGGGCATGAGGCAGGGCACGCATTAGAAAGAAAAACAAGCAAAAGGCCATCATGGGCATCCATGCAAGAGTGGTGTGAATCTGATAGGGCAGTGCCAGGGCCGGCACAGCAAGGACAGGACTGGCCTGAAGTCCCCCTGCCATCAGAAGCAAAGCTAGACCCTTCCAGGAACAGTTTCCACTGACCCAGCCACCTCCTCTGTCAGGAAAGGCCTGAGCAGCATGGAAAATGTTGCTTGAGACAAAAGCTGGGAAGAATTTTTGGTGAAGGAGAAAGAAAGAGGGAGTGAAGTGAGCAAAGAGAGTGATGGCGATGACTTAAGACGGTCCTCTGAAATTGTCTGAGAGGTCAACCTGGTTCACACTGGAACACTCAAAGAAAAACTAAGCTCTCTTCTCTCAACAGCCCTTGCCCTGGTTCTATCAGCCCATCTCTGGTAGAGGAAGGCACCTCAGGGGAATTCCAGCGACCGGACAGCTCCAAACACATTGCCTTAAGCCTCAGGCAGCCCATCTCTCCTCCTCCACCAATTCCAAAGGCCCACTCATTTTTCATTTAAGATAAAAGAGGCATTTCTTCCCAGAAGGGCACCCCACAGAAGTCTGCCTCTTTTCTTGGAATATTGAGCACATTTTGACAGAATGTACTATTTCTTCCGATCTGCTGCACACCAACATTCACTCAGTAAATATGGTCTACGGTACCTACTGTGCGGCACGGGCTGCCCCCTGATTCACAGCACAGAAAGGCTGTGCTATTCTAATAGCTTAGAGGTGAACTGGACCGACCAGTGTTCATAAGCTGGGTGAGAAAATTAAAACAAGCAAGCAGAAAGCCAAAATCCCTGTTGCCGGAGTTGCAGTTTCCCCGTGAATGTGCTGCCCGGTGTGACCATGGGCGAGTCCCCTAGGCCTCAGCTTCCCTCCTTGAAAGGAGGATCTTAGACCATCTCTAATCCTCACGGTCTAACGGTCTCTCATTCTCTATGTCTGGGAAGCAAAACCCACACACAGCAAAGCAGCGAGCATCAGACGGCCTGTCTGGTGAAGCCCCCCAGCGCCCACCTCGGCACAGCACACGGTGGGTACAGATAAACCCTAGTGGGAAGAATAAGCGTGCACAGGAAAGTCAGAAGCGCTCTGCCAAGAGGGTGAGTTTTAAACAACTGAGATGTCATTTCTCACCCATCAGACTGGAGAAAATGGAAAAAGAAAAGACCCTTAGGGGAGTCCGGCACTCTTAAACATTGCTGATGGGAATGCATTTTGGAAAAGCCTCCTGGGAAAAAGGAAATTCAGCCATATGTATCAAAAGACTTCAAAAGGGGCATGTCTTTTGCCACAGCACAATTAACTTGTTTAATGATGTAACTTAAGGAAATAATTGGGCAAAAATGCAAAGATATATGTACACAGATGTTCATCAAGCATTGTCGATAGCAGGGAAAGATAGCAGCCCAAGAGTTTGCTATGTACCTACTGTGAAAAGCTAGCTAGAGGTTATAAATGACAGGATAGATCTGTGTTAATCACCGTGGACAAACGTGTGTCTCTGTGTCTGAGCCAGAGAGAAGCAGAAAGAGCAACCGCACAACAGGATATATAGAATAATGCCATTTTTATAAATCCACTTAGAGAATGTCTTAGAAAGATATTACAAACAAATTAACAGCAATTCTTTTTAGATGGTAGGGTCATGGGTGTTGTAAATATTGGTATGATCTGTATTTTCTGATGTTTCATAGTGAATGTGGATTATTTTTGCAATATGAAAAGGAAGAATCTATTTCTAAAATGCCTCATCCCAAACAGGCACGGGCACTCCAGCCTCCACTTCCTGCTCTGCTGGCTGTGTGCTGTCCCCCAGGACGAGGGAGGGGCTGTTTCCTTTGAGTGTACCCAGGAGTTCTCAGCCAGCTGGGCTGGAGTGGTTACAAACAGGGGCTTTGCTAATTGAGATGGGCAGCCAGCCAGGCAGCAACCCCCCCACCTGTGGAGGATGGCACAGATCCCCAGCAGCCCTGGTGCAAGCTTTCCTACCCCCAGCTCTTCCCACAGTTGCTACACACACGGGGTTTTCTCTCCATTTGTAGGGTGCTTGTGACTTCATCAACAGTTTCACGTTAAAGATACCCAGCTCCAGCAATAAACCACACAACATAAACCAAGCAAAGCCAAAACAGCCAAGGGGCAGCCTGTGTGCGGGGAGCAGTTGAAAGTATAGGAACAGGCTGGCTCTTGTGGCTCATACCTGCAATCCCAGCCCTGCTCAGGCAGGAGGATAGCTTGAGGCCAGGAGTTCAAGACCTGCCTGAGCAACATAGCAAGACCCCAGCTCTACAAAAAATAGAGGGGAAAAGTGCAGAGCCCTTCCTCAAGTGCATGACATCCAAAAGCTGGTGCAGGCTTTCTGAGGGAGCAAGGTGCACCCTGCCACGTGGGCTGATCGCCAGGACCACGAGGAGCACAGACACAGTCCACGTTCATCTCCCACATGAGGAACCCACAGTGAGTGGGGTCTCGGAATGTGGCCCAAGCTGCCTCTCCAATACCATGCAAACCCAGCTCCTCCACTTCAGCAGACTCTTCTTAATTCCCCTGCTCAGCCCCTTCTGTGCCCTGCCCACCCAGATCTCTCTTTCTACCCATACCACTCTCCTTCTGTGTCAAGCTGGGCTCCATGCAGGACCCCAATGCTCTGGAGTGCTCCATCTCCACACTCACACTTAGCTCATTCTCCGTACTGGGAATGACCCCCAGTCCATGTCTAAAATGATCATGTTCATGTCCACAGATGGAGAAACTGAGGCTTACAATTTGCCTAAGTTGCATGGCTATTTGGTATCAGACCTGATCTCTGATTCCCCTCCTAGCTGGTTGCCGTTTCTTTGAGAACTGTCATTTCTGGAATTTTGGAATAGACATTCTCTGTGCTCCCTCCAAAGTGGTTGATTCCCGAAATCTGGCTTTTCTTAGGGCCTCTTTACTCCTGCCTTTGGAGACCTCTTAAAGTTCAAGGACAGCAGAGGAGGATTCAGTGAATTGGCCCTTGCAAGCTCACCTTGGATCAATGCACAGCCCCTGGAGTCAGTGTTATATGGAAGAGTCCTACAGGTTGGATGTAAATCTTCACACTGTTACACGCTAACAGTATTATCCTGAACCAGCCTCACCATGCCTCAGTTAAGCCAACTAACAGATGGGGGATAATAATATTATCCATGGGTTTTAGTCACCATGGCTACATAACAAATTGCCCCAAAGTATAGAGTTTTCAAACATTTATTTTGCTCATGAAACTATGATATGGGTCTAGGCATAGCAGGGACAGATTATCTACGCTGCATTCGACATCAGCTGGTATGACACAAAGTCTGGAGGATCTGAAATCACCATACGGCTTGCGAGGCTGACCTCCCACACAGACAGCAGTGGCACCTCAGCTGGGACTGCAGGTCAGAATGCCTATATTTGGGTTCCCAGGCTGCCTCAGAAGATGGTGGCTGGATTCCAAAGCCAAACATTGAGACAGAGAGACAGAGACAGAGATAGAGTCTGAAACAGGGAGACACAGAGAGACAGAGACAAAGAGACAAATGGAAACAGAGAGAGTCAGAGACAGAAACAAAGTGAGACAGAGACAGAAAGATGGAAAAAGAGGCAGAAACAGAGATAGTCAGAGATAGACAGTGAGACGCAGGGAGAGATAGTGACAGAGCGACAGACAGTCAGGAAAAAGCCCTATCACCTTTTGGGATTTGGCCTCAGAAGCCACAAGGCATCACGTCTCTCACATTCTATTCAACAAGTGATCACAAAGTCCCACCAGTTTCAGGTGAGGGAGAACACAGGCTCTGTCTCTTGAGGACAGGGGCAAGACACTAGAGGCTTGTGAGGCCAAAAGTAGCACTTAACAGATACCAGATCACTGAGTCGTTCAGGCTGATTCAATGCTATAAGAGCTAGAATAGTGGCTGGTGCCTAGCGGGTGCCCAACAAATAGTAGCTATTATGTAGTAGCTGCCTATGGGCATGCCCAAGAGTCTGGAAGCCACAGATTAGGAACCAATGGCCAGGCCTGGTAGATGAAGCTGGAATTTGTTCTCTAAGGCAAAAAAGCTCAAGGTCCATTCACAGTCCCAATTTGAGTGAACCAAGTGGCCTATGATAAAAGCACTAAAAAGCCATATTAGTGGGAGTTTTCCCCATGTTCCCCTCGACCCCACACACCCATCACACCCAGATAGTATTACCCAGTGTCCCAGATTAGGATCCAATGTTGTTGGTCCTTCAGAAACACACAGTGCTAAACAAGACATGAAGTCCTGAGCAAACAGAAATGAGAACAGAAACTTCCACAAAGGGCTGCCCAGCCTGGGGCCAGAAGATAATTCGGCATCTGTACTCTCTTAATAAATCTCTTCCCTCCGTCCCCCAGGGAATATCGTGCTACTAATAAAAGAACCACAAATATTATTTCTTTCAGATGTATTTATATTTTGACCAGGGACCACATAATACATTTCTCTCTAAAAGTAGAAAATCAGCTATTATGACCAAGAAGACAAGAGCCCATCCCAGGACTCTCCAAATCAGTATCTTGTCCCAGTAATCTTAAGTGCCTAAGAGAGTGATAGGCTGTAGAAAATTGGAAGAAAGCAAGAGAATCTTAAAGATGTTAAATCTTGGGGCTGGAAAGGACTACAGAAATCACATATTACAACCACTTTGTTTCTCAGAGAATATAAGTGAGGTCCAGAAAGGAATGACGACTGGCCCCTGTTTTCTCCTGCTTCCTTGGAGAGTTTGGCTTCTATGGCTGAAGTTCAAGCCTATTCCTGGTTTGACTTTTCTGGACAATGAGCCCTCTGGTGGCCTGGGCCACTTGCTCCAGAGGAGTTGGTTGAATGACAGCCCGAACCTATGGCAAGGGCTGAGATCCCCAGTCATAGCCCCTGCACAATTTGAGATGGCTCCCTAATTTGTGGAACACAGTGGAAAATGAAAATTCAGAGCCTCTTATTCAAACATTATTAAGGACTTCAAGACAATGACAGAAAAGCATTAAACTGAATTTTTTTTTGAAGCAAGATGGAACAATAGGAGTCCACCCACTTGTGTCTCCCGCAACAACAATAATTTGGCAGCCATTCATGGGGGGAAAGTACCTTTATGGAAAGCTTTGGGATCTAGGTAGGAAGCTTTTGAAGGCACAGTGGAAATCAAGACCAAAAAAGATCAGATCATAAAGGCAGGTCCACACCCAATAGGCAAGCTCACTGACTGTGATCCTGACTGCTGATCTGAAAAAAATCCCCATAAACCTATGAACACAGCTATAGCCCTATCTGGCATTAGTCCTGCATCATCCATGAAGGGACCTGTGAGGAGCCATACCTACCTGTGCCTCAGGTAACAGGCCCATTGACCTCAGTCATAGCTATAGACCCTGAAGCAACTCTATGAGTTAGTCCAAGACCCTCTCAGCTGCAGTCCAAGGCCAATCTTTCTTGACCATGGACCTACCCAGTGACCTAGCAGGAGCCACATCTGTCCATCCCTTGTAAAAGGCCCATCTGAGGGAATATTTAACTGCAAACTCCAAAGTAAGACTCTGTCCCTGAAGTCAGCTCTAGGTCCTAGAGGTAGACCCACCAATCCAGGGACTAGGCAGAATCCATACCCACCCAAGCCCCTGTAACAGACCCACCAACCACAGACCTAGCAGCAGCCATGTCATCACCTGGTCAACTGTGATCCTAGAGACAATTCTTTTATCCCAGGGACCTGACAAGAGAAGGTCATTGCTGGCTGAAACCAGACAGTAAAGACTGGAAGAAATATTTGTTCCTTCAAATGCATAGACACGACTCAAGACTATGCAGATCATGAAGAATCAGGCAAACATTACACTATCAAACACAATCAAAGGAAAGTAATAAAGTTCCAGTAACTGACCCCGAAGAAATGGAGATATATATGAATTACCTGACAATTCAAATAGTCATCTTGAAGCAGCTTAGTGAGATGTAAGAGATCAGATAGACAAGAAAAATTGGTATAATAGGGTGGCACCTGTGGCTCAGTGAGTAGGGTGCCAGCCCCATATACCAAAGGTGGCAAGTTCAAACCCATCCCTGTCCAAACTGCAGCAAAAAAATAGCCAGGTGTTGTGGCAGGTGCCTGTAGTCCCAGCTGCTTGGGAGGCTGAAGCAAGAGAATCGCCTAAGCCCAAGAACTAGAGGTTGCTGTGAGCTGTGACATCATGGCACTTTACCGAGGGCGGCAAAGTGAGACTCTGTCTCTTAAAAAAAAATCAGTAAAACAATATATGAACAATAAAATAGAAATAGAAAATATAAAAAGAACAAAATAGAAATCCTGAGCTGAAGAATACAATGGGAGAACTAAAAAATTCAACAGAAAGCTTCAAGAGCAGACTCATGCACGCAGTAGAAATAATCAACATACTCAAATGCAAATCATATGAAATTAGCCAGTTAGTGGGACAAAAGGAAAAAAAAGAGTGAAGAAAGCATCCAGGAACTATGGATCCTGCATGAATGAATGTATGCATTATAGGAGTCTCAGAAGGAGAAAGAATGAGAAAGGAGTAGAAAGCTTATTTAAAGAAATAATGGCTGAAAACTTCCCAAATTTGGTGAGGGATATGGACATCTAAATCTATGAAGTTCCAAATTTCCCAAGCATGAACAACCCAAAGATTACCCAGAGACACATTAAAATCAAATTGTCAAAAGTCAAAAACAAAGAGATAATTTTGAAAACAGCAAAGACAACCTTCATAAGGCTAATAATGTATTTCTCAGCAGAAACCTTGTAGGCAAGGAAGGAATGGAATAATATACTCAAAATGCTAAAAGAAAAAAACATGTCAACAAAGAATATTAAATCAGGAAAAACTATCCTTTGGAAATGTAGGAGAAACAAAGACATTTCCAGACTAACAAAAACTGAGAGAGTTCATCACTGCCTTACAAAAAAAAAAAAAAAAGTTAGAGGAAGTTTTTCAAGCTAAAATGAAAGGATACTAAGTAACAACATGAAAGTATAAAAACTCATTGGTTAAGATACATAGGTAGTCAAATTCATGTGCCACATTCAAAGTCATGTGCCACATAGGACCATTTCAGTCATCGGTAGACCACATTTACAGTGATGGTCTTATAAGATCATAATGGAACTTTTATACTGTATGTTTACTGTATCTTTTTCATGTTTAGATATGTTTAGATACACAAATATTTATCATTATATTACAGTTGTTACCCTACAGTAATCAGTACAATAATAGGCTATATAGATCTGAAGCCTAGGAGCAATATACTATGCCATATAGTCTAGGTGTGTAGCAGGCTATACCATCCAGGGTTGTGTAAATATTCTCTATGATGTTTTCACAGTGATAAAATTGCCTAACAATGTATTTCTCAGAGTGTATCCACAATGTTAAAAAACACATGATTATACCACTGCACTATTGGCATGTAAATCATGGCTAGTTTATTAGCAGCCAAAACAATCTTGAGTAGAAACAAAGCTGGAAGCTTCACACTTTCTGATTTCTAAATATATCACAGAGCTTTAGTAATCAAAACAGGCAGAAACACGTGGTACCGGCATAAAAATAGATACATAGGTCAATAGAACAGAATAGAGACCCCAGAAATGATACCACACATACACATTCAATCAGTCTTTGATAAAGGCATGACAAATACGCAGTGGGGATACAATAGTCTTCTCTTCAATAAGGAATATTAGGAAAACTGGCTATCCACATGCAAAGTGAAATGGACCCTTATCTTACACCATTCACATAAATTAACTCAAAATGGATTCAATTTAAATGCAAAACTTAATAATGTAAAACTCCTAGAAGAAAACGTAGGGGACAGCTCTTTGACATTGGTCTTAGCAATTATTTTTGGGATATGACACCAAAAGCACAGTCAACAAAAGAAAAACTGAATGAGTGGGACTACATCAAACTAAAAAGCTTCCATACAGCAAAGAAAACAATCAACAAAACAAAAAGGCAACCTATGGAATGGAAGAAAATATTTGCTAACCACATTTCTAATAAGGGGCTGATATCCAAAATACATAAGGAACTCCTACAATACAACTCAATAACAAAAAATCCTAAATAATCCAGTTAAAAAGTAGGCAAGGGGCTGGGTTCAATCTATAATCCCAGCACTTTGGGAGGCCAAAGTGGGAGGATTGTTGAGCCCAGGAATTCAAGAACAACGTGAGCAACATGGCCAGATCCTGTCCCTTAAAAAAAAAATACCCATGCATGGTAGTGCACACCTGTAGTCATAGCTAGTCTAGAGGCTGAGATGGAAGGGTCACTTGTGCCTAGGAATTTAGGGTTGCAGTGAACTATGATCTTGTCTGTGCAAAGGAGAGCAAAGAACCTGACATTTTCCAGAATTCATGTACAAATAGCCAACAGGTATATGAAAAGATGCTTCACATCACTAATCAGAGAAATGCAAATCAAAACCACAATGAATGGATGCATCAGAGAATTGCAAATTAAAACCACTTTACACATATCAGGATGGCCATTATCAAAATCGCAAGCAATAACAAGTTTTGGCAAGGATGTGGAGAAAAGGGAATCCTTGTCATCTGTTGATGGGCATTTGAACTGGTGCAGCCATTATGGAAAACTGTCTGAGAAGATTCTTTAAAAAAAAATCAAAAATACAACTACCATATGTATCCAGCAGTCCCATTTCTAGGTAAATATCCAAAGGTAATGAAGTCAGTATTTCAAAGAAATATCTATACCCCCGTTTCATTCCATTATTCACAATAGCCCAAATATGAGAACAACTTAAGTGCCCATAGATGGATGAATGGATAAAGAAAATGTGTCAGGTTGGGAGGAGGGAGAGGAGGAAGGGGGACGGACATGCTCCCATCTAATGGGCCCAATGTAAGGACATACGGGACACCTCCTGGGTGTGGGACACAACTACAAAAGGGACCCTACCTAACAAACGCAAACACTGTAACCTAATCTTTTGTACCCGCATATTATTCTGAAATAATAAGTAAATAAATAAAAACATTATTAAAAAAAAGAAAATGTGATGTGTATATATACAATAGAATATTATTCATCCATAAAAAAGGAAATCCTGCCACTTACAACATGTATGAACCTGAAAGTATTACACTAAGTGAAATAAATAAGCCAGACAAAGAAAGACAAATATCACATGATCTCACTGATATGTGGAATCTAAAAAGTCAAACTCACAGGAGCAGAGAGTAGAATGGTGGTGCCAGGGCCTGGGGGTGTAGACGTGGGATAATGGAGAGAGGCTGGTCACAGGTACAGACTTTCACTTATAAGGGGAGTAAGTCCGGGGCATCTTATGTAGCATGAAGACGATGGCTAATAATACTGTATCGTATACCTGAAATTTGCTAAGAGAGTAGATCTTAAGTATTCTCACCACACACAGAAAATGGTAACTATGTGAAGTGATGGATTATTTATGAGCTTGACTGTGGTGATCATTTTGTATATATCAAATCACCACATTGCATACCTTAAATATATACAATTTTTATTTCTCAGTTATATTTCAATAAAGTCTAGAGGAAAAAAGAAGAAGAGCATAAAATCCAGCACGAGAACTCTGAGTGTGGCTCCCATGCTACGCACTGGTGCCCGCAGGGAGCTTCCTGTGCCCCGTCCACCCCACCCTGAGAGCTGTCCAGTCTACCTTCCAAAAGTCTCCTGAAGCCATCTGTCCCCCTTCTCCAGGTCACTGCTGCCACCCACATATACTCCCTGGATGGCTACCACACCTCTGCTTTCCTCCCTCCTACTCTCTATATAGTGGCCAGAGCTCCCTTTGAAAATGTCAGATGTGATGACATCAGCTTTTGTTGAAAACAGTTAGATGTCCTCACCCTGGCCCTGGGGTAAAGCCCAAATGATTTAACATGGCCACAGTGCCCGTAGGTCCAGGCTGTGCTGATGAGGCCAGGCACTCACAGTGCACTCTGCTAGTGTCTTCAGCTTCAGCCTCTGCCCCACAGCCCAGGACAAGTTACCTCCTGCTGGTGTCTCATATTCCAGCCATGCCCCATGTCCTCTGAGCTCCGCCGAGAGTTTTGTAATGCTATACACCTCTCCTTAGTACTTCCCAAAATGCAATTTGCCCATACATTTATGTGGGGGTTTGATGAATGCCTGCCACCAAGGGCAGAGCCAGGTCAACTGGACTCACCGCGGTGTCCCCAAGCCCAGCACACCTGGCACACGATTCACACACTGAGTGAGTTAACTAAGGGGGCAATATCTGCCTCATGCATGGAAATCCCAGGACCCACAGGGTGTGAGGCTAGTGGTGACCAGGAACAGAAAAGTTGCCTGGACTATACCAAGATGATGAGGATAACTTCCCTGAGCAGATGTTGTGAGGATTAAATGAGAGGGGGGCTAAAACACACCTGGCACAAGAGAGATGTTCCGTACACATCTAGTAAATGTTTTTGGGGGACTCTGTGAAGCCCGAGGAGCAGGGACTTCACAGGAGCCCTTCTCTCTTCCCTGCCCTTCTCCCACATATCTGGGATTCTAGAAAGAAACAACAGGTTAACTTACTTCTACTGTTTTACTAGAGATGTGATAAAAATGCTACCACCATTATCATAAATTCACGCTCCATAAAATTCTAGGCACATGGAGCTGTTGGATATAATTTATAGCTCAGTGGGGTTCCCCATCCCCAAATTCTGAGGGTCATTTCAGAATTCCAAAATTGCTTTGAAGGGTGGACTAGGCATTGGTGTCGACTCACAGCTTCCCTAGGGGAGTGCCCTGAAGGTGACCACAGTGATATTCCGCAATGTGGCATATAGAACTTTTTTTCTGGGATGAGTTCATACACTTAATTGTCTGAACTTGTATCTAAGCAATTTTGCCAAATCTAAGGTAAAAAATATTTTTTTATTTTTTCTTCTAAGAGTCTTATAGTTTTAGTTCTTACAATTGGGTCTTTGATGTATTTTCAGTTAAATTTTTTTTGTTGATGGTGTGAGGTTGGGATTCAAATCCATTTTTTGCATAGGGATATACAGTGTTCCAAGCACCATTTCTTTAAAAGATTACTCTTTTTCCATTGAATGGCCTTGAAAGCCTTGTAAAAAATCAACTGACCATGATTAGGATAGTTTATTTCTAGGCTCTCAGTTCCATTTCACTGATCTTTGTGGCTGTCTTCATGCCAATAGCACGTTGTCTTGATTACTGTAGCTTTGTAGTGAGCTTTGAAACTGGGAAGTCGGAGCCCTTAAACTTTGTCCTTCTTTTTCGAGCCTGTTTGGATATTCTGGATCTTTTATATTTTTATGTAAAGTTTATACTAAGCTTGTCAATTTCAGGAAAGAAATCAGCTTGGATTTTGACAGGGATTGTATTGAATCTGCAGATCCATTTGGAAAATATTGCCATTTTGGCAATAGTGAGTCTTCTGATCCATCAAAATGGGATCTCTTTCCATTATTTAGGTCTTTAATTTCTTTCAACAACTTCATGTGATTTTTAGAGGATAAATTTTGTATTTTTCTTGGCAAAGTTATTCCTATTTTTATTCTTTTTGATGTTAATGTAAAAGGAATTGTTTTCTTAATTCTATTTTCAGATTGTTCATTTTATATAGTTAAAATTTATATAGTATAATAATATAAGATAGATATTAATTATACTAATTAATTAATTATACTACCCACAATATTAGTATAGATATCCCATAACCTTGACAATGCTTTTATTCTTTCTGATGAATTTTTTTTAGTGAATTTCTTAGGATTTTCTATATACAAGATCATGTCATATTTAAATAGAGATAGTTTTACTTCTTTTCCAATCTGGGTGCCTTTTGTTTCTTTTTCTTGCCTAACTGTCCTGACTAGAACTTCAAGTACAATATTGAACATAAGTGGTGACAGCAGACCCTTGTCCTATTACCAGTCTTAGGAAAAAGCATTCAATCTTTCACCATTCCTTTGAGGTTAGTTGTAGTTCATGTGCACACACCTTTATGAATTATAGACATCTTCTATCAGGTTTTGGTAGGTTCCCTCCAGTCCTAGTTTGTTGAACATTTTTATCACAAAAGGGTTTGGAATTTGTCAAATGCCTTTTCTGCATCTATTGAGATTTTCTTTCCTTGATTCCATTGATATGGTATAATACAATATTTGATTTTCTGACACTAGACCAACCTTGCATTCCTGGGATAAATTACATTTGATCATAGGATGTAGTTTGTTTCATACACACACACACACACACACACACATATATATATATATACATATATATATACACACACATCTATAAATGTTTGTGGATTCAGTTTACTAGTCATCTTTGCTTTATACAGTTAAATGTTGTCTGAATCCACATGCAGGGATTGTGCTAGTTGAATGAATGAAGGAATGGGAGAGGGGGAAGGAGGGAAGAAGGAAAAGTGGACCTTTCTTTCAGCAAAGCACAAGGGCCAGATGCTAACAAGGGCTGAGGTCTGCACCCAAAGATCTAATACTCACACTAGGAGGTCTGCACCCCAGAATCAGCTTCTCAGACCCATTCTCATCACTCGCCCTTCCTTACTCTGCCCCTTGGTTTCCTTCCCATGGCATAAGAAGTGCTCTGAAGAAGTGAACTGTAGTTATGACTGTCTGTGGGATCAAGTCTCCCAGCTTCTCTGAGCTTCTGTGCACTGTATCCTTGTGAAAAATGGATGAGCAACAAATTCTAAGTGCTCGGCATGGTAAGAACTCCCTAACTGTTAGTTTTAATTAGCTCCTTTTGGCTTGTAGCACAGTTGGTCCCCTGCCAAGCTGTCAGCCTTCAGCTCCCTTCTCTGGGTATCACCTCTTCTCACCTCCCACACCTGCTTCTCCCTCGAGGAACTGATGACTCAGGAACACCCCTCCTCCACCTTTCACCCTCTACAGTGACCAAAACCACCTGTCTCAGGATGGCCCGATCAATTCATTCATGTACAGATGCTACACATTTAACATCTACCTACAATTTCAAGTGTGCAAAAAGAGGAACTGATCACAAAAAGGAGTTTTAGGGAAGATTTGAGGTGGAAGACTCCTGACCCCTAAATTTTGGGGGGAAAGGTGGGGTTTCCTAGTGTGAGTGTCAGATCCTCCATAAGGCTGCCCCTCGGGAGCATCCCCAGGGAGTCTGGCCCCAGAGTGCCCCAGGAAAACCCACACTGGCTTGGGGAGAATTCACTCTCACAACAGAGTGGTCTGCATCTTGTGTGCCCCCCACAATACGCCTCCTCCCTGGCCCTGCTGGTCTATCTCTCTGCATCTCCTCTAAGCACTGGTAGGTCCAGGCTTAGCTGAAGAACTTCATCCCCAGGGTACATCGGTGATGACATCCGCCATGAAGAAGCAGCAGCTTTGGATGGCAGCGCAGGGGACAGCTGCCCTGTAGGCACCAGCTGTTAGACCCTGGGAAGGCCACCAGCCTCTCTTGGCTGATTCTTCTCATACCTTGAAGACCTTACTCCCAGGACCGGCAGGGAGAGATCATCAGATGGACAATTTTCCAGCTCAGGGCCTGGTTGATAGAGAGACAGCATCACAGAGGCCTTTAGGGGTCAGGAGTCCTACAATGTACCCCTGACAAAGACTGCCTTCTCAGTGCCTCCCTGTCCCTGAACCCCTATATCTGAGATCGTATTTTGCAGGCCAGCCATCCCCTCCCAGTTCTAATAAGTGTGCATGAACTCGGAGGCTGGGGTGGAGAAATAAGAAGGGGTGTCTGCACCTAAAACCACGGTGCCTGACCCAGGATACAAAAGAAGGAACGGAGGATCTCCCCAGTTGCCTGAAGGGAAGAAACAGGCTAATGCTGACACAAGGGACAGAGGAGTCATCACCACACTGAAGCCGGGCAGCAAGTGGTTCCAGGTGATCAGTGACAGGGCTCCCACTCCAGGCTGATGTGGAGTCTGGACATCAGTCCCATGCTCAGGATACCCCTTCTTGTGTCAAGGCAAGGCAGAGGCCGCTCAGCAGGCAGCTGCTGCCGTCCTGAAGGCACAGAAAGCAGTCAGTAATTGAATTCAGAGAAACAGCCTTTGCTTTTAAAGACAGAGACACAACACACTTAAACAAGCAGCCCCAAAGACAGCCCCAAACACAATAACGTTATTAATTTCAACCATCTGGGAAGATACTTGAGTGAATGGTAAGGATTTTATGTGGTCGTTTTCCCTTCATACCAAAACAACTGTGTTTGCGTGATCGTTAATCAGCAGGACAGGCAGAAACCTCCCCGGGCCCTGCTGCTGGAAGGGCGCCCCGCAGACCCGCTGCGCCTGCCACCCTGGGGCGCTGAGCGCAGTGCAGGATGTCAGGCCAACCCCAGAGTTCCCAGAACCGCAGAATCAGAACCTGTATTTTAACAAGATCACCAAGAAATCTACATTGTCATTGAAGATTAAGAAATTCTGCCCTAAAATACATAATCATTTGCCTATTATTAAATATTAAAGTTGCTTCCAAAGAACAGCTATTTATCAAAATTTGTTAACAGTCCAAGAACCTGCCAAACCCCAAGGATGCAGCTGTGAGCCAGGGAAACCGAATCCTGCTCTCCCAGAACTTAAACATTTGATGGAGAGAGACAGTCGATAAACACATTCCATGAGGAAGTGGCTCCAGACTGTGGCAAGTGCTGTGAAGAAAATTGGGGAGGCTTCAGAGTGAGGAGGGTGGCCAGAGAAGGCTCTCTGGAGAGATGGCCTCTGAGTGGGGACTTGAAGAATGGAGAGGATCCCGGTACATCAATAACTGCAGGCTCCAGGGTCAGTAAGTGCAAAGGCCCTGGGGCAGGAACAGACAGGCTACACTACAGCCTGCTGATGGATTAGGTGTGAAAGGAAGAATCGGAGACTCTCTCTACAGCTCTAGCTTGAGGAACCACATGCATCATGAGACACAGTGCCACTTGCTGCCATCAGGAAGAGCAGGACAGGCAGGGAGGCAGAAAAACACAGGGTTCTGGTTTTGACACAATTGTTTTCAGAGGCCTATTGAACATCTGAGGGAGGTTTCATATAGCCAGTCTGGCAAATGGTTCTGGAACTCAGTGGGGAGGTGTGGCCCTAGATGTTACCAGCAGAAAGAAGACACGTACATCCCTGGGGAGAAGGTAAGTGGAGAAGGAGGTGCAGGTGCAGGCCCTGGCCCCACCATTCGGGGTCGGACAGCAGAGACCACGCCAAGTAGGAGAGAGAATGGAAGTGGCCGGCGAGGAGGGAAGAAAACCTGCTGAGGGAGGCGGCAGTTCAGCCGTGAGAGATTGAGGAGGCGGATAGTAGTCAGTAGACAGGCTCCGCTGGGGCTCTTTCCCAAATGGAAGATTCTAGAGCATGTTTGAATACTGTCGGGGTGCTCCAGCAGAGAGGGGTGATGAGAAGAAAAGGCCTTGAGAAGGAGGGAGTGGACCCAGCACTCAGGCAGGGGCTGGGCTCTGACAGGGGCAGGGCCAGGTGGACAGGTGAGGACACAGGTGCCGGTGGGTCTGCAGGGGGACACGGGGCGGTTTTGGTCTGGTCCTCTCTATTTTCTCAGCGAAGTACCTGGTGAGCTCATGTGCTGGCCAGCAGCCAGCATGAAGGGGCTGCAGCAGGGAGGTCCGAGGGGAGAGTGATGGATGTCAGGTGATAGGAAAAGGCCCTCTGGGGCTGGGAAATCAAACCCATCAGCACATAGACTCCCCTTCTCTCACCTTCGTATAATAAATTTCAAGTAGCATTATTGAGTTGTGCCTTAGTCATTTCAGGGCATAACAACTTCAGGGACAGCGAAGCAGAGATAAAGATACTAGTCCGAAGAGGCAGGCACTTTGCTGGTGTCCAGGCAGCAGGTCCAAAAGGCACAGACAGAACTGGCCACAGGACAGCTGGGCCTTGTTGGAGTTGCCCACCCTCAGAGCTGGGGGGCCACTCCCAGCTTCAAGCCTGACTCACCTCCTGGCACTGGCAGCAAGTCTGTCCCCCCTGGGCCCCCTCCCCCTTCCTGTCAGGGTGGGCTCGCTGTGGCAGCTGGTATGTTTCTCCTCTGAGCTCCTTCTCTCCCTGAGTTGCTGTTAACCAAGTGAATTGGAAACCTGGGATCATGGTTAGGATATCTTTAGAGTCAAAATTAAAACTCCAGTTCAGGTTCTGGATTTGCCTGTGATCATGGGCAAGTTATTTCTCCTCCTTGACCTCCGTTCCGTCCTCCTTAAAACAAGTGGCAGGAGTAATCATAGTAGTAGCTCATAGGATTTTAATAAAGACAAGATAACATCATGTACATAAGTCCTTTGGACAGCTCCCAGCCCATATAAATTAGTCAATAGATAGTAGCTCTTACTAAAATTAGATAATAGATAAAAATCAACTTGTGTTGAGATTTTTATTGGAGCCTTAGTATACGAGATCTAAGAAACCACAGAAAAATAATGTCCAACACATCTATATTTTTGTGTCTTCATATAAGGAAGACAGGTTCATTATTGGCCCTTAATGAGTAAATCAATATATGTGTGGTTAGTGAATGCTTCAGACCCGCCAGGTGGACCTGTTAAAAACAGAAGATGTTCCCCTGCAGACCTGAGGAGTCAGCCCTTCTGAGAGTGGGTCCTGGACATCTAAAGAAAACACACACAGGCTAGGCGCCTGTGGCTCAAGTGGCTAAGGCGTCACCCACATGCACCTAAGGTGGCGGGTTTGAATCCAGCCCGGGGCCTGCCAAACAACAATGATGGCTGCAACCAAAAAAATAGCCAGGTGGTGTTGTGGACGCCTGTGGTCCCAGCTACTTGGGAGGTGGAGGCAGGAGACTTACTTGAGCCCAGGAGATGGAGGTTGCTGTGAGCTGTGATGCCACAGCACTCTACCCAGGGAGACAGCTTGAGGCTCTGTCTCAATAAAATAAAATAAAATAAAATAAAGAAAACACACACATATACACACATACACACATGTATATACTGCACCCAAACGCTGGTTCGTAGAATTCGGATGCTCTGCTAGAGGGTGGAGATAATCTCAGCAACAAAATAAGGGTGATAATGCATTCCTAAAGCTGCAATTAACTAAGAAATTCTGTCACACACTGGAAAAGAAAAGAAAGCAAAAATGACTGAATTACGAGAAGTGCAAGTTCCCTGACATTTAATTCACAAAGAGAAGATGCAATTAAAAAGCAAACCCAAGAGGGTGGAAGGGAGGCTCAACCTCTCATAGTGAAAGAGTTGCAAAATGAAAACCATTAGAACACATGGAAACAAGACAACATCAGAAGTCAGAGAGTTTGTCACGTAGCAGGTATGATGTGAACTATTCACACAAAAAGCAATTTTACCCTCTGTTTTTACAGCCATAAAAATATAAATGCCTTTTGCTTCAGCAATCCTATTCTTGTGCATTTGTGGTAAGGCAGTAATTTAAATGCGGAAAGGAATGAGGGAAAGTATTTATTGCGGTATTAAAATGGGGTAAAAATGGGGAAAGGGTTATATAAACATGGCACACAAGTTGGTTAATATTATGTAGCCATAAAAACTGCTGTGTAATATACACATTTTAAGAAAGGAAAAAACTGTATTAAATTTGTAACAGTCAAGTCACACTTGACTTCTGCAATTACAAGAAGTGCCCAAAGTGTCTTTTGTTATTGATATATATAGTATAATTTTTATACAGTTTTTCCTTTCTTAAAATGTGGACAAATTTTTGGCACCCTCTGTGTATAACCTGAAAAATCAAAGTTTTATGATATGTGTGGTGGAAAAAAAAAATCCAACTTCAAAATGAGATTTGCACTAAATACAACTTAAGCCCATGGGAAGAAGAATTGTAAAGGATGCATTAACCTGGGGGCAGGGTGGGGGGGAGCTGATTCATTAGGGAGCAGGATTCTGGATACATTTTTCCCTTTTGAATTTCTTTTTGATGTGGCCGTCACACTTGCCCAGCACATAATTCTAAGTGTAAAAAGTGCTTGTCTCTTCCTAATGAAGAAGAAACGTTCAGTACATTTGGTTTGACTCACACATTCCTCGTTTCAAACCAATTGCCATCAATAATTCCATATTCAATTTGTCTCCCCAGGACACATCAGTCTTTGTGGTCTCCAGGTCAGCTTCCTCCTTGGGGTTCAGGCCAGCCTTTCTCTTTCTCTCTGGAGCAAAGAAACCCTCCTCTTTGTACAAAAATACACGCCTCTGGATCTTGGCCCTCTGGTGGCTTCTCTGTAGCAGGTGTCTCCACTTTGATATTTGCCTGGTAAGGTAACCACCACCAGCCTTTCTCTCTGGCCCTGTCTTTGGTCCTGTATAAGGTGCCCAGGGTGGGTGAGTCAGGCCCTGTAACTGTCTTCACGGTAATGTTTAATGGAAGCACTAAGATACATCCAGATTATTATGGTGCCAATGCCAAATACATAAGGGTGATCAGAGGAGTAACAGGACAGGATTCACAGCTCAATTACTAGTTAATTTTTGGGGGGTGGTGGTGAGCTTTTTCAAGGATTTACTTGCTATAGAATTGCTTGAGTCCACCAATGAGATGAACTCAGTATTTCTGTGTTTAAAAGTACTGTATTTTGTTGTTTTTACGAGTGCTGCAACATTCAAAAAGCAATTCTTTTTGCCGGCATTTGGCATGTTTAGTAGAGGTTAGAAAAAGTATCTGTAGAATTAGATGTTTAAAAATAGAAAAAAAAAACCCAAATTTTAAAATTCCTCATTTGGATGGGTCCTGAGTTGAAATCACATTCATCTCCAAAAAGAACTGTTTCGGGTCAGAAATGTATTTTATAACCACAGATCCTGACCGTGGACTTGACTCGTGAAGATTCCCAGGCACTGGATGGCTGACAGGATAGACATCATTCTCTTGGCCAATTCTGGCATGTGCTCTACCCGGCATGTAAAAATTTTATAAACATCTCTTAATCTTAAACTTCCTTGTTCTTTGAAACTTATTGTCGTAATCTGCTTCCTAACACTTTTTTAAAAACAAAAATTTTCCCTGCAAGATGACATGTTTAAGTATTTGTTGCCTGTGGACAGATACAGAGAAACCAAATACAAATGTGGATTAACAATTCAGTGATGTGCTGTGAATCTCTGGATGGCTATGTAAGCTGTGAGAAAGTCCCTTGTTGGCTCTGCACTTGCCACCAGAGGTGACTGTCTAAACAGCATCAACCTGAAGGTGGATGAACCCCAGCAGCTGCTCCATGGGCTTAAACCACCGCTCATTGCCCTCCAGCTCTTCTACCAAACCAGCTAATTTTTCCATCCCAGCAACTTGCTGATCATGTTTCCCCTGTTTAAGAGTGGATGCCACTTGATAGCTAAAAACAGATTCACGGAGGAATCTCCCACAGCCCTCTTGTAATATCTCTCCAGCTCCCTTGGGGTAGGTGAAAGGTGCTTTCCGTGGTGGGGCGAGGTCTGAGATCCAGTGACAGAACTTCCACTGACCCCACCTGCTGAGGAGGAAGATGAAGAGGAGGCCACTCCCTCCACAGAAGTCTTCAAACTTGCTGCACGACTGTGTTCAAATCACTTAACTTTCCGGTCTTCAGTTGCCTTATTTGAAGGGCTTGGGCACTTTCCCTTACAGACGAGCCCCCAAGGACAGCTGGAGCGCCCCCACTTACAACGAGACTAGTTGATTATTAATAATGAATTAGAAATAGGATTGATGAAGGGAGAAATCATATAAGCAGAGGGATTGGCAAAGGCTTAGGGGAGAAGGGGATAAGTGAGGAGGCCCTAGAAGGATAAATGAGATAAGGACGGAGAAGGGGAGCAAGGGAAAGGGGAGAAAAGGAGGAGGAAGGAGGAGGAGGGGCAGGAATGGGGAGGGAGCAGCTGTTTCTGGGTGGGTTTACCCCTTTGGGGCGCTGAGCAGTAGGGTATTCATGGGGGAAGAAGCCCGTGAACGTACAGAAGGGAGGGGAGGCACGTACTGGACTGTAGCAGTTGGACTTTTCTTTGTTTTCAAACAGGGGCTTCCTTTTCTTCTTTAAACCACCGTGAGAGGCCGCCACACCCTTATTCCAAGGCAGCTGCCATTGCTCAGACATGTTAGAAACCGGCCCCTTCCTCTGACTTTCTTGAATGGTGGAAAGATAGACAAAGACAGTGTATTGTTATCAGAATCTAGTTTCAAATCCTTCCTGCCCTTCTTATTACCTGGGACCCTAGGTTCCTTGGTGAGAAAAGTTTTCTCGAATGTAAAACGGATGACAATAAGCCGTTCACGTGGGGAGGAGGGAAGATGGGTGGAGGGAGGGTGATTGGTGGGATCACGCCTATGGTTCATCTTATAAGGGTACATGCGACTCTTTCTAAATGTAGAATATAAATGTCTCCACACAATAAGAAAATGACATGAAGGCTATGTTAACCAGTTTGGTGAAAATATTTCAAATTGTATATAAGAACAGCACACTGTACCCCATGACAGTATTAATGTATACAGCTATGATTTAGTAAAAATTAAAAAAAAAAAAAGAAGCCCTTCACAGGGCCGACTGAGCACTGCAAAATATTCCGGGGGAAGGATGTAGCGTGATCTTTGAAACTATCAAAAGCCCAGAACCTAGAGACAGGAGAAGGTGGGTGAGCAGGCTGAAATACAGAAGGGGAGGATGGACGCAAACAACATACAGTGAGCCAATTACCCTAAGAGGCACAAACTAAGGCTTAGAAGCCAGTTTCCTACTTTTTTTTTTTTTTTAGCAAATACAGCAAAATTGGAATAAATACCTTGTCTCCAAGGGTTTGCTTTTTCTTTAAGAATTCTTAAAAAAAAAAAGATAAGAATTCTTATTTTATATTTTAAAAAATATAACCATAATCACACTTCCTAGCCTAAACAGTAACAATAATTTCTTAACATCATCAAATACTCAGAAAAGGTCCTATTTAATTTTCAATTGTGTTGTCTACGTCCTCAGTTATTTTAAGAGTTTATGTGGCTCGTGATTTAATAAGATCTAGTTGATAGGTTCTTTTGGTCTCTTTTAATTCATAGATCTCTCTTGCCTCTTTCTCCTCTCTCACTCCTTACTTTGGGTTTTATTTGTTGAAAAAACTGAAATCTTTTCTTATAGATTTTCCCACAGCCTGGAGAAAATTTTGCTGATTGTGATATTCTTCTGTTTTCTAAATTTCTCATAAGTTGGCTATTGGATCTACAGCAAGAGTCTGCAAACTATGATCCATGAGCCAAATCCAGCCCTTCTGCCTGTTTTTCTAAATAAAGTTTTATTGGCACATAGCCCCGCCCACTTGTTCACATATCATCTACAGCTGCCTTCATGCTACATCTGCAGAGATAAGTAGTTACAGCAGATTGACACAATGCACATTTATGGCCCCCAAAGCCCATATTACTATCTGAGCCTTTACAGAAAAGTTTTGTTGACTCCTACCTATAGACTTGATCACAGTTTTTGTATTTATTCTTTTAAAAGTCAGTTTTGATTTTTTTTTTCCTCTTACAATTATGTCACTGGTGGTGTTTGTGGACTCTCACTGAGGAGATACATAATGACTGCTGTGTCTCTTTTTGCAATGTTAGCAGATGTTACTGTTCAGGACGTTAATCCATTAAGTCATTAGGGACAGTTAAATGGCAATATTCTCATCCTAGCCTGCCTTCTTCACTTAGCAGGAATGCTTTCATACAAAGAAATATTTCCTTAACTACTATTTGGTTACCCAGGGCTAGAGCTCTTACAGAAAAGACAGGAAAAAGTGCTCCATTCTTTCCTTTCATTTTTACCAGTTTTCAAAATAACCAGTTGATTGCTTCCCTAGCATCCCCCCTATGGTGATCAATTCTTTGTTTTAGGTTTCATTGTGAACTTCTGTATTTTCGTGCATTTGATGATTTTTCATCCATTACTGTTCATCTTAGGCCAGTGGGAGCCTCTTCAGATTGGCCCAGACCTTTTGATGTATTCTAGCTGCTTTTAATGGCTTCCTTGCTCATCTGGAAGGTCAAGATGTTCCAGAACAGCATTCATCTGCTTTTATAAACCTGGTAATAGTCAGTTTCTTGGGGTTTTGTTATTGTTTTTGTTTTTTTTTTGTTTTGTTTTGCACTTTTTAGCTGGGGTTGGGTTTGAACCCACCACCTCCTGTATATGGGGCCAGCACCCTACTCCTTGAGCCACAGGCACCACCCTTGTACTTGTTTTTGTTTTTAAATCTTATGACTTTACATTTTGACTCCAGCCTGAAGGCCAGGTGATGTTATTCTCTTGGGCTACCTCCCAGGGTGTCTCTAGGCTGGTTTTTTAAGGCCTCTTTATTTTTCATTCCATAGGCGGAATATTTTTAAGCAAATTAGAGGCAAACCTACTTTTCCATACAGCTTCCCATGCTCCTCTCCCTGCCTCCTGGCTCCATGGCTGTTCTCAAGGGATGCTCATAAACTTCCAGCTGGCGAATGGCTGGTAGTCACAGGCTCTGTTCCCCCATGATGTGAGTATAAGGTGGCCAGATTTTAACATTGGTAAAGTGTGACACCATTGACCGGGAGCAACAAAAATTTTCATAGAACGCAAAAATAGTATTGTAATATTTTTTTAATTTCAACATAAGTACAATTTACAAATATAATACATTAAAAATTATGTATAGTATTATTTTATTCTTTGGCATATTTCTCATTTCAGTGAATTTTTTTTAGTAGAGTGCTGTTGTTGTTTAAAAGGTCATGAAATTTTTCACAAGAATTTGTTAAATTATATTTCACACATAAAATGGCTTTCAAAGTCTCAACACTTAATTGTGATTTTTCTGATGTCCACACTTTATTTACTGTAGGAAAAATGCGTTCAGTCACAGCATTAGTTCCTGGTACGGACAGCGTGTATCCCACAATTTTTAGTGCTTTATTATATGGAACATGGTTTGTTTCAAAATGATGAAATATTTCTAACCATTTGTTCTCTATTGTGATTTTTGCTGATGCCCAAGATTTAACCTTTTCCTTATCAATCTATTTTTTTAATAATGATACCTCATAAGTTATAAGTGTCACTTTTAAGGCCAGTGCTAGACTTTTTGCCGCCACTATAAAATATAAATAATAAGAGTACTGTCTGCTGAATTCATGAAATAAATCAATAAATTACTTACCTAAATTACCTGAATAGCTGATTTGTTGACATCACTTGTTTAACTAGCACTAGCACGTAGTACGATGTGTATCGTCTGAGAGGCAGTTACAAAATGTTTTTCGTCATTGTCAATGCCAAAAAATGCCATTGTTCATTAAGTCCAAACAATGGTGGTCGAATTCTAACAACTAATCAACAATGTGAACTTTGATAAGCAGTTCTTGATAATCAGTTCTCAACAATTATTTGTTATTATTAAAGTTTAACATTATAAAAATAACAAAAATAATATAAAACTCATATTCTGGCAAAATAGCCACACGGCAGCCAAAAATTGTATATTCCCTTCCCATTCTCCCACCATTCCCTAGCTTGTCGTGCATTCTTTCCAAAAATTGGGACTTTTTAAAAATGCTGCAGGACACAGGACAAATTGTTAAAAATCAGGACTGGCCCACCAAAAGTGGGACATCTGGTCACCTTATGTGAGCACCTAGCATCTGAGTGGAGCCTACAATTGCTCCAGCCAGACAGTAGTTGTGCGGACCCCTCTTTCCAGCCCTGTGTTAGCTCGTCCCCTCAGGGGATCACACCAGGGACCCAGGTGACCCATGGTTGCTTGAATTTGACAGCACCTAGTACTGGCTTCTTCCTACTGAGAAAGAGGAGGAAAAGAAGAGTAGGAAATGCCTCTGGGAAGGGGAGAGGAGAAAGACTTGCTACACTTATATATAGCAGGCCAACACCTACAGTAGGCTTTCACACCTGTTTTTTTGTTGCTTTTTTGTTGTTGTTGTTATTTCAGGTTAATGTAAGGGTACAAACAATCAGGTTACAATGTTTGCCTGGTTTGTTGGGCAAATTTGTTAGGTAAAGTCCCTCTTGTAGTTGTGTCTTGCACCCAAGTTGTGTGCCATACACCCGTACATTATGCCCATGAAATGGGAGCTCAAAAATTGCCCTCCCTTCTCTCCTCTCCCCCCTTCCACTTTCCCCCTCCCCCCAACTTGAATTGAATTGAGATTTTCTCTAATGTGGGCATGTATTAGATAGTCTGCTGGCTTCATATTAGTACTGAGTACATTGGATACTTGCAGCTTCATTTTTGTGATACTTTACTAAGTAGAATGTGTTTCAATTCAATCCAGGTTAATACAAAAGATGGAAAGTCTCCATCCTTCTTAATGGCTGAATGGTATTCCATGGTGTAACTATACCACAGTTTGTCAATCCATTCCGGGGTTGGTGGGCATTTAGGTTGATTCCACACCTTGGCAATTGATTCTCCTAGCAACTTTGTAAGAAGGGGTCTTTAATTACTCTTCTGGTTGTATAGATGAGGAAAGTCAAGCCCAGAAAACATATGACTTGTTCAAAGTCACATGGCTAAGAGACGAGAGAACCAGCCGCTAAATCTAAGCTTTCTGCCTTTAAATCTGATGCTCTTTCCATCCTGCCCACCCCAACCAGCAGCACCACTACACATAGTGAGACAAGACCCAGCCAGTAAGTCTGTCTCTAGTCTACATGAACAGTTGACTACAGCTGAGATAGAAAGCACAGAGACCTTGAGGACAAAAAACCAGGTGACTTCACCTGGCACTAGGCAATGGGTAGAATTTCAATAAATGCCTCCCTGGAGGACGGAATAAGTGGAAACCCAAAGGATAAAGTGGACTGAACCAGGAAAAGAGGAGAGATAGCATGCACAAAGCCTTGAGGTTTGTAGGGGATGAGAGGAGGCCACAGACTCTATTCTACCCCTCCCACAGAGACATGGAGCCTATTTCTCCTCCCCTTGAATCCAGGCTGGCCCTCTGACTTACTTTGATTAACAAATGCAGCAGAAGTGACATTATATGACTTGCAAGGCAGGGCTTTAAGAAGTCTGTGGGTTCTATTTTGGAAAGATTAGAAAACTTCCTCTAAGAACCCAGCTGCTGTGCTGGGAGATACCCAAGTCCATGTGGTGAGATCAGGGATAGAGAAGAGAGGTTCTCTGAGGTGGCTAATTTAATATGTCAACTTGACAGGGCCAAAGGTTGTCTAGATATTTGATCAATTATTATTCTGGGTGTTTCTGTAGGGATGATTTGGATGAGATCAACATTTAATTGGTTACTGAGTAAAGCAGGTGGCCCCTGATGTAGGTGGGTTGATCAACGAACTCTATCTGGAGGATGTTTCTCAGACTTTCTCCCTCATGCTAGGGTTTGGCTTGAAAATGGGATATTGAGTTAAATCCTGATCACCTCCCCTCTGGTATTTCCTTTCTGGCCAGTTAATCAAACTCTTATTTCTTTTAGGAAACTTCACAGACTTAAAGGATAATACTGTCCTCTGAGTCCTTTCAGTTCTTGAAGCTTTTAGAACTTAAAAAAAAATTTTAATCTCTTTTCTTTTACAAAAAATTAGTTCAAGACTATTCTCTGTACTAGATAGATTTACAAGAATTTTCCTCTCTTTGTTTCATAAGGAACTACATATGGAAAGGCCCTGCTGCTCTTTAAATGGTGGTGGGAAGATAGAATTTGAAGGAGTGAAGCATAGCTTAGCAATGTTATTGTATTACAAGCTTTCCATATTATTTGATGCAGCATCAGAAAGAAACTAGAGATGATGACATAGACTGTATACAAGGTCAGACAATTAAGTTGATGAACTCATCCTGGAAAAAGTTCTGCTGAATATCACCATGGCCACCTTCAAAGTACTCCCCCTTGGGAAGCTATACACCAATGCCAGTGCCTAGTCCACACTCCAAAGCAATTTTTCTATGATGAGTTTGTGAACTTAATTGTCAGACCACATTTGATGACAGCACTAATGGCCATTCTAGAAAAAGAGTTTCAAAATTGCTTTGAAAGGTGGACTAGGCACTGGCATCAGTGCATAGCTTCCCAAAGGCAGTACTTTAAAGGTGACGGTAGTGATATTCAGCCCTAACGTAGCACTTTTCCCAGAATGAGTTCATGAACTTGTCTGTCCAACCTCGTATCTTACTGCTCCCATTCCCACCCACCAACTTTGCAGGTGAGATGAACTCATATGCCCATCTCTCAATGTGCATTTCATGACACTAACACAAACTCGTCTCAGGTCATTTCACCCCAATGTCTTCCAATTCGTGTTTGGTTTTGAACGCTGTATCCTCTGATCCCTTTTGAAATGTCTGGTTATGAAAGTAACCTCTAACCTGTGGATGCCCCGTGCGACAGATCTTTTCTCAGAGTAGACCCCAAGTGTTCAACTGGAGAAGAAAGCGTCTGTGAGGTTAAAACCGGGATGACTAAAGAATTTAATCCTGTGGACCAAATCTAATTGATTGCCCAGTATACAGTGTCGAGGATAGGGAGGACTCATTCAGTCTCAGCAGGAAAACTCTTTCTAGCAGATTGATTCGCAACTTCTGCCCTGGCCACCGTGTATGTGTGCAGGACTGTTGGGAGATGGGAGTAGAGCACTGTCTGTCATGAGTGACAGACGCATGACTGATATTTGCTGTTGCTGAGAGACGATGAGTGGTGTGAACAGGGAAGAATTGAAGAGAAGAATAAAATGAAGTTGAAATAAATGCAATTTACACACATACACAAAAGAAATCCTCTAACTACTTCTAGTTTATTCCTTGCAAAAGTGAATAAGCTGAGTTTAGATGTAGAAAATTACAAAAGGACCATTGCTAATAATCCTCTCCAAGCTAAAAAAAATATTATATACATATATATCAAATATATATACACACACACACACATATATATATACTGATCTTGTGCATATAAATATATAAGCTAAAATAGTTTGTAAAAAATCATCAGAAAGCATGGATATAAAGAAATGAACTAGACTCAAGAAAGTAAGCTCTTCACAGGATAAAAAAACATCCGGTCCCTCCACAATTGGTGGAACTATAAAAGAAGAATAATCTTCCATTGAAATTAGTGCTTAGAAAGCAGCTGAACTTTTAATAGTGGTGCTTGGACTAGCATAACTGATTAAAATCCTGAAGAGCCCTACCTGCAGAATGAGTTTGCACTCACTCATCACCTGTGAGTCTTCAGTAAGTATGAAGGGCAGGCAGCACACCCCAAACAGGGAATGGCATCAGAGAAGGAGAGCCGAGAGAGATCCATGACTTGGGGCTGGGACCTCTCTCCAAGTGCAAGTTCACCTCAGAAGGGCTGGGCTGGGCAGGAGAAAACTTGTAGTGTCATGGAGAATATAGCTGGGTTTTGATCTGAATTCCTGGCACATAGTTTCAAAAACTCCTAGAATTTCCTGAATGATAGAGTTGTCTGTGTCATGCTGAGAGTTGACTCATGGTGGACCCCCAGATAGCTTCAAGATGCAGGGGATCACCAAAAAGACCAACATATGATTAGAAAGTTGGAACTTGGGGCCAGCCAGACCTCTGGAGAGGGACTAAGGCTAAAGATTGAATTCGATCACATGGCCAAAGCTTCAATCTATGCTGAAGGAAAATGACTGATCTTTCCTCAAATAATTTAAAGCCAATAGTGAACTGAGTCAAAAGAAAGCCACAACAAAGCCCAAACCCTACCCAATTTCAAATCCAATGAAGTAATCCCCACCCTACCAGCCTAACAGAAATAGAGTTTATTTTTATATGTATGTTCTTTAATATACAATTTTTTTCTTACAATCAAAGATAATAAGACATATTTAAAAAGCAAAAAAATGTGATTTATCTCCAAGAAAGGAAAAAGTCAATAGAAGCAGAACTAAAGATGGCCCAAATGTTGAAATTATCAAACAGGGATGTTAAAATAGCTATAATAAAGATGCTGAACAATGTAGCGGAAAAATGGGTAGCATGTGTGAACAAATGGGAAATTTTAAGTCGAGACTTGGAGAAAAGCAAAGAAACAAAAAGAAATGAATTTATGTGCTGGAAATAAAAACTACAAAGTTAAAAATAAAAAATTCATTAGCTAACTTAACAATGTACATGGCACGTGTAGCATGGCACAAGTATTTATCAAGGAACTTGAAGATAGATCCATTAAAAGCATCAAAACTGAAACACCAAGAGAAAAGGAGTGACATGAAAAGACAGAATAAAACATGTGGTATCTGAAGAACACAACATGTCTCAAATACATATAATTGGAATCCAAAAGGAAAAGAGAGAAAGGACAGAGCAGAAGAAAGATTTGAAGAGATAATGGCCATGAACTTTTCAAAACTGATAAAGTTATCAACCCTGCAGAGCCCAGAAGCTGATTGAAATGCAAACAGGACAAACCCAAATAAACTACATGTAGGCAAATCACAATCAAATTGCTGAAAACCAAAAATAAAAAGCAGATCTTAAAAATAAGCAGAGGCTAGGCATGGTGGCTCACACCTGTAGTCCCAGCATTTTGGCAAACCAAGGAAAGTGGATCACTTAAGCCTAGAAATTCAAGGCCACAGTAAGCTATGATCCTGCTAGTGCATTCCAGCCTGGATAGCAGAGGGAGACCCTGTCTCTTAAAAAAAATAAAGAAAAGAAAGAAAGAGCAAGAAGGCACATTACATGCAGGGGAATAATCATTCAAATGATGGCTGACTTCTTACCAGAAACAACAGAGACTGGAAGACAACAGAACGATATGTTTAAACAAGAGAAAAACAAGTGGAAAAGCTGTTGACCTGGAATCCCATAAACAGTAGAAATACCCTCCAAACAGCAAGGCCGAATGAAGACTTCTCATTAGTCAGCAGCTGGGAGACGTTTTTCCCAGCAGACATATACACCACAAATGCCAGAGGCAGGGCTTTATACAGAAAGGACATGATACGGGATAGAACTAGATCTGCAGAAAGAAGAGAAAAGCACTAGAAAGGTATAAAAGATTTTTTTTTATTACATATTGTCTTCTTTAAAATCTTATTTTCTTTTTTTTTTTTTTTCTGAGACAGAGTCTCACTCTGTTGCCCAGGCTGGAATGCGGTGGCCTCACCATAGTTTACTGCAACCTCAAACTCCTGGACTCAAACGATGCTCCTCCCTCAGCCTCCCAAGTACCTGGGACTACAGGGATGTGCCACCACCATGCCCAGCTAATTTTTCTACTTTGTGTAGAGATGGAGTCTTGTCTCACTCTTGAGGCATGTCGCAAACTCCTGGCCCCAAGTGATCCTCCCACCCTAGCTTCCCAGAGCGCGACGATTATATGAACCACTGTGCCTAGACAGAAAGGTTATCACTTTTAAAGCAAAAATAAGCACAATTCACTAGGAGGTTTGAGCCATAAGTGAAAGTAAAACATAAGACACAATAAGCACAAAGTTGTAATTTTCCACATTATTGTTTGAAAATAACCTGTACTAACTTAAATGTTGTAATCTCTAGGATAGCCATTTAAAATAATGTAAAAAGGTATGGCTAAAAACTTGACATAGAAGGTAAAATAGAATATGACACACACAAACATAATTCACTTGAAAGAAGGCAGGAAAAAAGAAATAGAGGAAAACAAAATAAATGAGGCAAAATGAAAATAAATACCAATATGAGAGTCTTAAATTCAAACATATCTAATACATATTGTATAAAAGCAATAAAATTCCCATGATGACTAAGTGGAGTTTTTTCCCAAAAAACGCAAGGTTGGTTTAACATTTGAAAATCAATAAGTATCTTCTTTACCTATTGCCACATAGCACATTACCCCAAAATTTTAGTGGCTCAAAACAACAAACAATTAATATGCCACACAGTTTCTGTGGGGTAGGATTTAGGAATAGCTTAGCTGGATGGTTCTGATCTACCACCTCCCATGAGGTTGTAGTCAAGAAGTTGTCAGAGGCTGCCTAACAACTTATCTATGCTCGACTGTGCTTGGTAGATCTGCTTCCAAAATGGATCACTGACTCCTAATGAGTTAGTGCCAGTTAAGGCAGCAGGCTTCCATTCCCCATCACATGGGTATCTCCTTAGGACCACTTGAGAGTATTCACAAATGTGCTGTCAGGCTTCCCTGAGAGTGAGTGGTCCTACAGAGAGAGAGCAAGAAGGATATCATGGTACCTTTTATCATCTAGTCTCGGGAGCGTCACCATATTCTATTAATTAGAAGTAGTCACTAAGCACAGTCCACAGTCAAGGAGAAAGCAATTAAGCTCCAACTATTGAAGGGAAGACTATCAAACCATTTGTACATATATTGTATAAAACACCACAGTAATATACTAAATCTGTGATTCTCAACTAGAAGTGATTTGTGATTTGACCCATTAGAGCCATTTAGCAATGTCAGGATATTTTTGGTTGTCACAACTGGGTCATTGCTACTAGCAGCTAGTGACAGAGGTCAGGCATGAAGGTAAACATCCTATAATGCACGGGACAGCCCCCTTGCATGGAAGAGTTACCCAGCCCCAAATATCAATACTCATCTTAATATAGGACACAATTCAACATCCATTCTGGCTTTAGGAAATAAACCCCAAAGAGCAAATTTAGAGAACTGATAATTACCTAACTTCAAAACTTATTATAAAGCTACAATCATCAAGACTGCATGGGGTTGCAAAAGAATAGACAAATATATCAATAGAACAAAATAGAAAGGCCAGAAATAGAACCACATAAATATTTTTGACTGATCTTTGACAAAAGGGCAAAGGCAAAAGAAGGAAGAAAATGCAGTTCTGTTCAACTGGACAGCCACGTGCAAAAAAAAAAACGAATGTAGACACAGACTTTACATCCAAATTAACTCAAAATGAATCACAGACCAAAATGTAAAATGTAAAACTATAAAACTCTAAATGATGACATGAGATATAATCTAGACGACCTGGGTTTTGGAAATGACACCAAAGGTATATAATTCATGAAAGAAACCACTGATAAGTTAGACATCATAAGATTTTTGCTTTGCAAAAGGCACTGTCAACAAAATAAAAAGATAAGACATAGATTGGAATAAAATATTTGCAGAAGACCTATCTGATAAAGCACGGCTATCCAAAATACACGAAGAACTCTTAAAGGTCAACAATAATAAAACAAGTAACTTAAAAGATACCTCCCTAAAGAAGATATACAGACATCCAATAAGCATATGAAAAAATTGTTCAACATCATATGTCATCAGGGAAATGCAAATTAAAGCAACAATGATGTACCACAGCAGACCTATCATAATAACCCAAATCCAAAACACTGACACCACCAAATGCTCCTGAAGATATGGAGCAACAGGAACTCTCCTTCACTGCTGGTGGAATGTGAAACAATGTAACCACTTTGGAAGGCAGTTCAGCTGTTTGGTTGACAATTAATCATAGTCTTACTTTATGATCCAGCAACTACACTCCCAAGAAATTGAAAATATGTCTATACAAAAACCTGTACAAGGACGTTTACAGCACCTTATTCATAATTGCCAAAGCTTGAAGAAGCAACCAAGATGTTCTTCAGTACGTGAATGGATAAATAAATTTCCAGATAATGAAATATCATCTAGCACTAAAAGGAAATAAACTATTAAGCTATTAAAAGACATAGAAGAAACTTAGATGCAAAAATACTTTGATACGATAACAGTGGATATTGTCATTATTCATTTATCTAAACCTATACAATGTACAACACCAAGGGTGAACCCTACGGCCAATAGTCTTCAGATGACAATTATGTGTCAATGTAGGGTCACCAATTATAGTGAATAGGCCACTCTGGTGGAGACTACAGATAATTGGGGAGATTTTCTGTGAGTGTTGTTTAGGGCTCTGAGGTAGGAATAGGAGGAAGATGAGGAATAACTGCTAATGGGTATGGTTTTTCTTTTGGGGGGGGGTTGATGAAAATGTTCTAAAATTGGATTGTGGTGATGGTCACGCAGCTTTGAGAATATAATAAGACTTTACACTCTAAATGGGTGAATTGAATAGTATAGGAATTATATCTCAATAAAACTATTTTTAAAACCCCACGGAATCTATTAAACAGTTAATAGAATAAGTGAATTTAGCAAGGTTTCAGAATATGGAGTCAATATACCTAAATAAATCGCATTTCAATATACTAGTAACAAACAACTGAAAAATGGAATTCCAAAAACAAGTATCATTTACAACAGTGTCAAAATAGTAGCCCAAATCAAATACCCAATAATAAATATTATGAAAAGTATGTGAGATCGATGAAGTGAAAATTATAAAATTAATTTACAAAATGAAAACATTCCTAAGTCAATGGAGAAATAGGCTGTGTTCATAAACTGAAAGATTCAATGTCAGATTTCCATCTTCTCTAAATTAATCTATAGATGTATAATCTGTATTAAATACAACCACTGTCTTTTTAAGAAGTAGACCAACTAATTCTAAAATTTATACGGACATGAAAATGACTTGAAATGGCCAAAACAAGTTTGAAAATGAAGAACAAAATTGGAAGACTTTTGGCTACCTGCTTTTAAGACTCACTATAAAACTGCAGTAATCAAGACGGTGCACTGTTGGGATAAGGACGGGCAAATAAATCAGTAGAACAGAATTGCGAGTCCAGAAACAGACCCTACACATATATGATTCATTGACTTTTGGCCAAGGGGGAAAGTATGTCCAGTGGGAAAAGTAAGTCTTTTAAGCAAACAACTAGATACTCATATGGAAAAAAGGAACTTTAAATATTCTCTTATTGCTTACACAAAAACTAAATTAAATAAAGTAAAAAAAAATTGTTTTTTTTTGAGACAGAGCCTCAAGCTGTCCCCCTGGGTAGAGTGCCATGGCATCACAGCTCATAGCAACCTCCAATTCCTGGGCTCAAGCACATCTCCTGCCTCCACCTCCCAAGTAGCTGGGACCACAGGTGCCCGCCACAACGCCTGGCCATTTTTTGGTTGCAGCCATCATTGTTGTTTGGCGGGCCCG
>CAUYQV010017260.1:0-16446 GCA_963574575.1 Galagoides demidoff
ACTCTAGGTTAAAAAAAAATACAGCAGATAGCAAAGACAGCAATACTGAACAAGTAATTTAAACTTAGCTTAGGATTCCATAAAGCCTTGTCACTTCAAGAGTGAGCAGCAGCTTGGCTCCTGTAGCACAGTGGTTATGGCACCAGCCACATACACCGAGGGTGGCGGGTTTGAACACGGCCTGGCCAGCAATGACAATGACAACTGCAACAAAAAATAGCTGGGTGTTGTGGCGGGTGCCTGTAGTCCCAGCTATTTGGGAGGCTGAGACAAGAGAATCACTTAAGCCCAAGAGCTGGAGGTTGCTGTGAGCTGTGACACCACAGCACTCTATGGAAAGCAACAAAGGGAGACTCTGTCTCAAAAAAAAAGAGTGAGGGTCATACATAAGGACTAGAGGGAACAAAGTGACTCTCAACTGAAATGTCTCAGCTTTACTTTACAGAAGGACAGAGAAAAGACAAGCTACATTAATATATATTTTTACTCTTTAAGCTATACTGGACACTTTAAATATTGCTCCGACCCAACAAAATTCTTTGTGCACTTGGGCTATATTAAATTTTTCACTAAAATTAAATCAATTGATAAATGTTTATTAAATGTTACAGTTTTGTGCAGAGGGCTATAAAGAACATCATAATTAGCCCTAAAGGGGTGGTGATCTTACAGCCCTCAATTTAAAGATGCCAAGGTCAAGGAGAAAGTCAACTCCAGAAGGAGAGAAAGCCTGAAGGGTAAAGGAGGCAAATCCATGCACCTTTCCTCTGTATCTCCCTCACCCATCTCCAGGGCAGCAAAGCTAAAGCTTCATTCATTAGGACATGAGTATCATGAAAGATTTTAGAGCAGAGTGAGACCATGGGAGCCCAGAACAACCAATTTTTCTTATAAACAAGGTTCAGGGCTTGGCACCTGTGGCTCAAGTGGCTAAGGCGCCAGCTACATACACCTAAGGTAGCAGGTTCAAATCCAGCCCAGGCCCACCAAACAACAATGATGGCTGCAACCAAAAAATAGCCAGGCGTTAGGCAGGCGCCTATGGTCCCAGCTACTTGGGAGGCAGAGGCAGGAGACTCGTTTGAGCCCAGGAGTTGGAGGTTGTTGTGAGCTGTGATGCCACGGCACTCTACCCAGGGGGATAGCTTGAGGCTCTGTCTCAAAAAAAAAAAAAAAAACAAGGCTCAGGGAGGGCAGTGCTTGTGGCTCAAGGAGTAGGGCGCCAGCCCCGTATACCGAAGATAATGCATTCAAACCCAGCCCCAGCCAAAAACTGCAAAAAAAAAAGAACAAACAAAGAACAAGGCTCAGGGTATTATTTCCAAAGCTCTGTCTAAATTTTCTAAGGCTCTGATGAAATAATTCCACACACAAACACACCCTGTGCCTTCAGGTAAGACTGCAGTTACATTATATTCAGCAGATTCCTGTTTTATTCATGCCTCTCTTTTAATTACATTAGTTAAGAAAATGGCCTCTGAGAAGCACAAAATTTATAAACAGTAAAACATCCTGAAAGAATTTGTTCATAGGAGGCCGAGTCAGAACAAAGGATTTCAGATTGCCCAAGTCAACACGAAGTCAACATGGACAATACAACCAAAACCTTCACCAAGTGCAAATTAAACTTCAACCAAATAAAATTGTGGTGTTAGGCAGATAAAACCTACAAACAAGATACTGAATTTTTGCACCAATGGAGCTAGGATATCCTGGGATTTTACTGTATTTGGCAATCTAGTCATAGGTGAATTTGTAATTTTTTTAACATATTAGTATTTCATCTTGTCTTCAGGTAAATAAATAAATAATGTGGATCGGGGTCTCCACTGTGCATCAGTAATTAACCTGCTTCTGCTGGGGCTGTTTTGCCATGCCTCTCCTCCTACTGTAAGCCCCTTTCAAAATCACTTTAACCTTTCGGACAATTCTAAATGAACAGTAGCCCAGCCTTCATTAATAAACACATACAACTCCCCAATGTGGTTTTCCTACCTCCTCCTTGGGGCATCTCAGGGGCAGCCCCAGGAGGATGTTGCCATCCTCTTTCAGATTCCCCTGCTCTGACAAGGGTGAGGAGGAGGCAGGCAAACTCCCTCGGCTGGTTTGCATGTTAAAGGTACCGTTGGCAGGCATCATTAAAGACATGAAAGCTTCTCTCTTGTGTGAACAAGGGCAAACTCTCTTCAGTGACATGAATTGACAATAAGTAGCACCTTCAACAGACTCCGATAACCCTTTCTACCCCCTTTTCTAAGCCAGAAAACCTGTATCAGAGAAAGTTTGAGCCTGATGTTTTGTGTGGATCACTCTGCCCCTACTTACCCCCATTGCCAGCAACGTAAAACGCTTAACAGTGTCGCTACTTCTTAATTCCAGCAAACACAGGTAGAATCTGTCTGGTTTTTTAATTATTTTTTAAACTCTTTTCAATTTCTTATCTCGCTCACACATCACACCCTCATTTTCTATACAGAACAAAACAAAAGTGCTTGAATTATGCATAAAACCTTTTAAAAGGCATTTTTCAAATAAACTACTTTATATTGTTAAGCATTGTAAAATTATTATCACACATCACTTTTATTATGTAGCTCATTTTAAATGGGCCAGAATATTTTAATCATCAAAAAAAAACATAGTTTATAGCTTAAAATTGAAAATATATCTGCACATTTTTTCCATAAAATATGCACGTGTGATTTTCAGCTCCATTTAACTAATGTGTTTTGGAAATATGTTACAATAGTAAATGTAACAAATCTCAGTCAAGGAAAAAGTAACATAAAAAGTGTGATTAATAGCAATATATATTTTTTTCACTTTACAGGTCTCTATTTTAAAATATGAATCATTTTACATAGATAACCTCTATATTTCCATGCAGTTTATCTAAAATGTAGTATATCACAACTCTGGGTGCAGAATTGCAAATTATATCCCAAAACCAAACTGTCAAAACAACATAAATTACCCACAAGGCATTTGCAAAGAAAAAAATTGCAGCTGCTAAAGAATTAAAGAATAATCAAAAAGTCAGATAATGCTTACAGCACAGACGCATATAGGTCCAGATGTGAAATATATTTACAATAATATTATTGGAAATTATTCGTTAATTGAACTAGCAATGTGAAACTAACAGTTGTTAGGTCATTTGGATTGGCGGTCTTCATAATCGGCTCCTGGTAAGCTTACAAAACATGTGTGGTCCTATATGAAAGACAGGCATTTCCCTGATTGGGTTACTTTTCTCAGATGTGACTTCACAGTAAAACTGAGCCACTTTTTAAAATGTGCATTAATGATTTTGGACAAAAGCACATTTCTGTAAGGCAAGATTGGCTTGTAGTTTCTACTGTAAGAAAGAGAATTACTGTGCACAGTACAGGAAGTCTAATTTATGGTTCACATGGTTGGGTAGTAGCTAGAGTTTTCAGTTCAACCATACATGTCATGAATAATAATACATTAAATTTACATAGCTATTTCCTCAGTGGAATTCCAAGAACTACACAGTCTCACTTGGATGTCTAACATCTCTTCTAAGAGTTACCAAATGTCTGAAGTTTAAACAATGGAAAAGAAAGCACTTATAGAAATTGATTATTTTACCACACCAAATAGATTATTGGAAAGTAGTTTCCGAGTAATGGCAGAACTTCCAATAAACCCTTTAGAAAGATTCTAAGACTTTGCTGACCACGTCCAGGTGCCACATTGTCACAGTGGCCACCACAGTAGACAGACAAGACTCAGGACTGGGAGAATCAGACCTAAGCATTGCAACAGCCTTCCCTCAGCACTGGCCCCACCTTACCCGCTTCCAGCCACCACCACCCCAGCTGACGCTCAGGCCACCTGACATTGTCTCAGGACTGTGCCTGTTGGACCCAGGATCCACCCTCACCTCCGCCCCCAGGCTCTGGTCTCCTGCACTCTGGCTTCTACACAAAGGATCTTCTCTGCCTCTCCCTTTGCGTTAGCACATCTAACAACAGGACCCTCCTCAAGGCTGGCTTGTAGGCATCAGCTCTCCTTCCTGGCTTCTCCCTCAGCATGGTCACCCTTGAACCTGGCCTGAGGCTCAATATTCCCATAAGTTACCCGTGGGACAGGCCCAGCCAGCCTGTCTGTGGGCTGTATCCCTAAGCCCAACTCCTACTCTAAGGCCCAGAGCCAGCTGCAGCAGGCTCTCCTGTAATTCTGCACAACTCTAATGGCCCAACCACGGGGCTACAGAGAACACAGCAACAGACTAAGACCCTAGACAACCTCACCATTCTGTGGCCACAGAAGTAGCCCAGTGGCTGGCCAGCAGTGCTGCAGGGGCCTAATGTTCTTCACTGGGGACACAGGGGGAAAGCCAAGCTGACTAGTGGCCAGACAAAAGCTCCCAGATGCACTTTCACAAGCCATGAGATCGTAGCATAACCCTCCTAAGAGAAGAGTAACTATACTCTTCACGTTCAAAATCCAGTATTGTTGTTGTATTGCTCCTGCAATAATCTATAGTACCACCAAAAAAAGTGGTAGCAATGGACTTTTCTGCTGAGCCACAGACAAGCTCCCTGAGACACTCTGAGCTGTCATGTCAGTGAGTAGCCTGCAAACAAGGCCACTTTAAGACAGGCATGATATTGCCTCCTGGGAAGGTAGAATCTAGGTCTCCAGAAGCCACAGTGACTATTTGACTTGGTCTTGGGAATATGACCCCATAAACTCTCATGTCTCCATCCTGATCTTTCCTGGCCAGTTCCTGATTGAGCTCCACTTTGTTCTGTGATTTTTCACATTCCAGCCTGCTCTCCAGTGTACTTACCTGACCACAGTGACACAACTAGTTCTGCATTCATTAGTATACACCTGAGTACAAAGTTCTAGTTTCCTCCTCAGCACCCTATCTCAACTGAGTGCTTGGTTTAAGTGATTTTCACATATTACCATCTACTCACAACTCTCGCTCCCAACCATTCCAACAACAAAAAAAATCACTTTAAGTCCATTTCCTTAGAAACCTTCGCAGATTGTTTAGTATGGAAGTGGGCTTTGGTGAAAATATTCACCTTCCTGGACTCCCTTGCAGCTAGTGTGGTCCTGAGATCCAGTTCAGTCTTCCTTCCTAGACACAGAAAGAAGTCTTCAGAGAGAGCATTCCATTCCAAACAAGAAGACAGACTCAAAGGCAAACAGTTGGGCTCATCTTCTTTCAGAATGGAATATGGAGATAGAGTTAAATACAGAAAAGTTGACTTACAATCATTAGGCAACAAACCTGAAGACAAATGCCCCAGGCATGCCAGAGTGGAAGGAAAGGACGCAGACGCACCATGGGGCTGCTTCCCCAGCTACCTCTGAACTTCTTATTATGAAACAAAAATAAATTTCTACTTAGTTAAGCCACTGGGGCCAGATTTTTCTACTTTTCTATTTCTTGCAGCCAAATGCATTCCTACCTGATATATTGCTCACTTTTTTCCCATTTAGTGTTGACCAGACAGGGCTGTTATTTTCATATCCTAAGGGGCAAGGCTCAGAGTCTTACTTTTAGATTTCTTGGTTTTTTAATTTGTAACTTTAAAGACCTCCCAATTTTGATCTACAAGACTAAAGGCACTTCACCCTTTGGGAAACATATAATAATGATGAAATAAGATAATATTTAAGCATGATTACCTCAATAATATGCTGTAATGTTAAACCATAAGAGAACTTGGAGTAACAAAATAACAAATAATTTCCTCTCAGAAGATCTAGGTTTGCAACTTCTCTTAACTTCACTGCTCACTAGGTATGTAGCCATGAGCAAGTCACCTATACCTCTCCAAGTCTCAATTTGCTCATCTATAAAACAGAGCTATTAAGAATGTCTACCTTGGGAGGAACCTGTGGCTTAGTGAGTAGGGCGCCGGCCCCGTATACCGAGGGTGGCAGGTTCAAACCCAGCCCCAGCCAAACTGCAACAAAAAATAGCCGGGCATTGTGGCGGGCGCCTATAGTCCCAGCTACTTGGGAGCCTGAGGCAGAAGAATCACCTAAGCCTAGGAGTTGGAGATTGCTGGAGCGACTCCACTGCACTCTACTGAAAAAGTGAGACTCTTTCTCTACCAAAAAAACAAAAAAAAAGAATGTCTACCTCAAAGAGTTGCTATTAACATTAAATGCAAAAGTATATATGTAAAGAACAATAGTCATTATGATTAGCCATAACAATTATCTAAGAGGGTCCGCACCTGTAGCTTAAGCGGCTAAGGTGCCAGCCACATACACCAGAGCTGGCGGGTTCAAATCCAGCCCAGACCTGCCAAACAACAATGACAACTGCAACCAAAAAATAGCTGGGTGTTCTGGCGGGTGCCTGTAGGCCCAGCTACTTGGGAGGCTGAGGCCAGAGAATCGTTTAAGCCCAGGAGTTGGAGGTTGCTGTGAGCTGTGATGCCACAGCACTCTACCCAGGGCAACAGCTTGAGGCTCTGTCTCAAAATAGTAATAATAATCTAAGAGAAAGGTCTTTTCTCCATGTGGTAAATATGTGGCATTCTGAACTAATTTGTTTTCTGAATGTATTTCCTGTAATTTTGGTAATAGCCTTTGTCTTACTCCATTTAGACTGCTGTATCAAATCAAAATGCTATAGACTGAGTAGCTTGTAAACAACAGAAGTTTACTTCTCATAGTTCTGGAGATGGGAAAGTCCAAAATCAAGGAGCTGCCAGATTCAGTGTCTGGTGAGGGTGATCTTCTCGCTGTAACCTCACATGGCAGAAAGGGGCAAGGCAGGTCTCTGGGGTGCCTTTTATAAAGCAGCAAAAACCATTCATGAGGGCTGTACTCTTTTGACCAAATTACCTCCCAAAGGTACCACCTAATATCTTCCACATTGGTGATTAGACTATTAATTTATGAATTTTAAGGGGATACAAGCATTCAGACCATGGCATCTCCCCAAAAGCATTAGAGGTTACCTTTCTTATGGAAGATCAGTGGACCTTGAGAGGCCCTAAGAAGGATTCACCTATTCCTGTATTCACTCTAGAGATTCACTGATAATCCCACTTCACACTAGTAAACTCCAGAAAAGCCCATAATTGGCTTCATGCCCATAGCACAACGGTTACAGCACTAGCCACATGCACTGAGGCTGGTGGGTTTGAACCCAGCCAGGGCCAGCAAAACAACAATGACAACTGCAACAACAACAACAACAAAATAGTCAGGCATTGTGACAGACACCTGTAGTTCCAGCTACTTGGGAGGTTGAGGCAAGAGACCACTTAAGCCCAAGAGTTTGCAGTTGCTGTGAGCTGTGACACCATGGCACTCTACTGAGGGTGACATAGTGAGACTCTACCTGGGCGGGGGGGGGGGGGGGAAGGAAGCCCATAACCTAGTCCCGGATCTTCCCCCAAGTCTGAATACAAAATCAAACCAAAACCAAATGCATGTAAAACCAGAAAGCCGGATTTTGAATGTTCACTAAGGAGAATTTCTTTTACTTTATATGCCGTGAGCTTATCTAGTCTTCTCTGTGCCTTCAGTAGAGACCATCCCCTGGACTGTATGAGTCTATCCCAGATTATTATTTTTCAAAAAGTAAAGAGTATTTGTAAAACCAGGAATTCATTTGTTTTCTCTTTCCTCCTTTTATTTTCCTACTCAATGAATAGTTGGTCATAAATATCCAGGAATTAAAAGACTTAATTATAAGTCTTAATTATAAGATACTTCTACAAGTATCTTATAAACTTACAGAAGAAATTTCCTAAAACCTGGAGATTTCTTAACGATGCTGAGTAGCAATCCATGTTTCCGAGCGTCCCCCTACAGTGATAAAAGCTCTCCTTAAGTTGTCATTGTCATTTCCATAATGCTTAGATCCTGTGATTTTAAAGTGCATGTATTGTCTGCAATATTCAGCACCACGCTGATGAGGGCTGCAAACGCCTCCTTGTAGAGTTTAGGCTTTTGTCCCTTCTGTCAAGATTGGTAAGTGTCACTGTCTTCATTTCTGCCTGCGTTTCATGTGGATCTGGACATTAACTTCTGTACCAATTTCTATGAATACTCATTGCAACCTTGTTGATCATCAAGCCTGACAAGGTTAACCTTGAGAACGTGAAAGTCAGCTGAAAGCAGATCTGAGAAGTGTGGTCAGGGAAGTAACTGGATGTTTCTAAGCCTGTGAGATATTTGCAGCCCTCAGTGCACCCCTGAAGCCTGGCTCCCCCACCCACTCTCTTGGTCCCCATCCCCATTCTCAGAGCTCCCAGGCCTGAGTCAAAGGTCAGCCGTGCACTAATGCACGTCATTCAGAGGTGGACAGAATGCACCAACTTGTGCAAAATGTCACTTTGTCAGCTATAAAATATTTTTTAAAAACATTGAAAACATATGCGCACCTTCTTACATTTCTGGAATAGAGAATAAAAGAGGTTAAATGATATGACTTCTCTTAAAACCTCTTGGTTATCAAGAGTGTTGAAAATGAGTAGACTGACCAGATATTTCACTTTTTGAAATCCATCCTGAAGAAATCATCTGGAATGCATATTTCAGCCAGGTGCAGTGGCTCACACCTAAAATCCCAGCACTCCAGGAGGCCAAGGCAGGTGGATTGCTTGAGTTCAAGAGTTCAAGACCAGCCTGAGCAAGAGTGAGACCCCATCTTTACTAAAAATATAAAAACTAGCTGGGCATAGTGGGGGGTACCTATCATCCAAGCTACTCGGGAGGCTGAGGCAAGAGGATCACTTGAGCCTAAGAGTTTAAGGTTGCTGTGAGCCACACCCTGGCACTCTACCTAGGGTGACTGAGACTCTGTTTCAAAAAAAGAAAAAATAAAGGAAAAAAAGAAATGTATATTTCCGATGCAAGTGTGCATTCTCCAGAGAGCCCCGCTCCAGAAACTCTGTTAATACACTGATCCTGCGGTTTCTCTGTCTTCCACCTCAATTTTTCTCTTTCGCTTATTATATAAATCCACTTTCCTCTCTTTGGGGCAAAGATTCTTTTTCTTTAAGAGAGAGAAAACAAAGCAGATGAATACAGAATTCTCCTTGGCAGATAAGAAAGCAATGGGACCCTACCTAGCACGCTCCACCAAGCAATTAAGAGAGAAAATAACTTTTTTTAATTGGATAGAATCTAATCACAGGATATTTCATGCTCTGAGCATAAGCACACCCTTTCTGATTCTTCTCCTCCTTCTTCTACTCAGCAGGTATGTATTAAATATCTTTACTGTCCCAGGTGTCGGGATACATGGTGAGGGGGGTAAACAACAGTAAACAATAATCAGAACATAAGGATGACAATATCAAATTTACATTTTGGGGGTTTTTTTTGGTTGTTGCAGTTTGGCCAGGGCCGGGTTTGAGCCCGCCACCCTCAGTATATAGGGCTGGCGCCCTACTCATTTGAGCCACAGGCACTGCCCTCAAATTCACATTTTTAAGGGATCACCCTGACTGTGGACTTTAAAATATACAGGAAAGTAGAGATCAGGTACAGGCTGGGGTAGAAGTGGTATAGGAGGGAGATGGTGGTGGTTTGGTCCAGGGTGGAAGAAACAAAAATGGTGAGAAGTGTGTGCGTTCAGGATGTGTTTTAAATATGGTACCAACAGGATTTGCTGGTTAATTGAGTGTCAGGGCATGAGAGAAAGCAATGACAAATGCCCAAGTATTTTTGCTGAGCAGGGAATGGCAGTGTCATTTCCTGAGACAGGAAGCAAAGGAGAAGGAGCATGTCTGGGGAGATATCAAGGGCTTTTGTCTGGCCACCTTAAATTCAGATGACTAGTCAAGTGGGCAGCTAGATAAGCAAATTGGGAGTGCAGGGGAGAGCGTAGGGCAGAGAGAATATTTTCAAAGTCATCAGAATATAAATGGTATTTTTAAAAGGTTTGATTAAATAAAATCATGTAGTGGGTAAGGGATAGATAGAGAAGCAAAGACCACGATCTGAGCCCTGCGTAACTCCCAAATGTGCAGGTTCAAGGAAAGGAGGAAGAGGGGGAGCCCAAAAAGGAGCCTCAGAAGGAATAGCCAGGGAGGCCAGGGAGAATAGAAAAGCAGGGTGTCCAGGAGGCCAAGCACAGCAAGCTGGGCTTCTCGCAAGGGAGCAAGGGCCGGCCCCATGCACCAGGGGTAGAGGGTTCAAACCCAGCCAGCGCCTGCTAAACCAAAAAAAAAAAAAAAGAAAGAAAGGGAGTGAGGCGTGCACCACTGAGGAGTGAGATCTGGTGATCTTGGCCGGAGGTTGAGCATGAAAGTCCAGCCAGAGTCCATGAGGAGACAGAGGGAGGGAAAAGACTCCAGGGGTGGTGAGAAGCTTTACTTTAAAGGGGAGCTGAAGCACAGGGCAGTCACTGGAGGAGGATGAAGCAGGAACAGACACAACATGGAAGGAATACAACACAGACAACCCTTCCTTCCACTTTACTCCAAGCTTCGTGCACACACCCGCACCTGACTGGGAACCACCTTAGGGACCCTTTGCTCAATGAAGGAGTGTTCACACCTCCCTGTCTAAGCACCAGGCATTCTTCCTCAGTCCTAGGACCACCACTATACTATCCTGCCCCTCGTGCCTCCTGCAGCCTTAGCCACAGCTCAAATTTTTCATACAACCCTAGGCTTCATCTCATGACCAGCAAGACTAGAGGAAGACAAGGACTCCCTTGTTTGTTGGTCAGCCTAGGATCTGTGAGGAAAAGAGAGCCAGTCACACATCCTACCCATCATTTGAGTGGTCTGTACGCTCCTCTTGCACACAATCGCCCACCTTGAGCTCTCACCTTGCTTTATTACAGCAGTATACTCTAAAGAAAACGTTTTCAGCAATTACTCGTCGAGCACCCACTGTGCGTGTGGAATACCAAGGTGAACGGAACACAGATGTGGCTTCTCTGTGGCTGTCCTCTCTAGAATTCATTCAGCCTTGCGTTAAACAACTGTGACGTGCAAGAATCTATACTGTCCTCTGCTAAGCCCCAAAAGAATTGAGTGACACTCCTGCTTAGGCTAAAAGGGGGGACATCCACATATAAGAATAGAAAACATCTTACAATCCTCAAAAAAATAATGGGTTAGGTTGGGGGATGAGCATAGCCTAAATTCTCTGAATGGATTTCGCAGGGCCTGTGAATCTAATATTAGTGGCAAACCTTGTAGGTGTGTGACATGCATGTATTTTTCTCTGGAAAGTGTCCATAACCTCATTAGAATCTCAAAGACCTCCATAAAATTTTAAAAATGGTTAAAAAACCACTTCTTCAGAGAAGCTTCCAAAGAAATGAACTCCAAAGACAGAAGGCTGTAGTGGTTTGATCACACCCTGAATCCTTGCACCATCCTCCAGTCATAGCACTTGGAGCAGCAGGTCAGCTGGATGTCAAAAGCACTGCGGGGCCAGACCTACAGAGCTTCCTCTCATCTCTCCTCTTGCACAGCCGCTGCTGAAGGTATTTTCTACAGGTATCCTCTCCCTCAAAACGTTTCTTCTTACTCTTCCACATAGCAAAAAAAACAGAAGTAGCAGCCACAACCAAGACACCCACAAAGAAAGCATAAAAACCTATGCCTGGAGTCTCACCAGTCAAAACAGAAGGAATTCTTCCTTTCACTTTTTATTTTAATTTATTGAATTAAAAATTCTAAACTTTATTATGAGCCTCTGGACCAGTAACACAAAAAGAGTAGAGTGGCAATGATATACTCCCAGTCTCTCGATTTGGAGAGTCTGTCTTCAACTATCCTGGAAATCTATGTGACCATATAAAGACTCATGATAGAATGAGAAATTCAGCGTGGCTACAACTCGTCATACCATGAAATACAACACTGGTATTCGTGTCTTGATAAATTAAAAATAACTCTCCTACCTTCTTCCACTTCTTTCTGCATTTTCTCCCATTCTCTAAATTCAGATATCCATCTTGCTACAATTCTGTTGCTTCCGTAAATTGCATTTTAAAAATTGGCAAACAAACATGTCTCCAAAAGGGAGATCGATGTGCTGCAGTTTGCCCACAGTTTCACACACCAAAGCACAGCCTGGAGTTTCCTTTTATACTCTTAAAGAAGTGAAATATCAACTTTCTAAATGAAAGCTTCTAGAAGCATAGCTTGAAATTTATACACAGTGACACCCTAAACAACTCACCAGGGAACATGTTGTGATCCACACAGCTGTTACAAACTGCCTGTACTTCAAAACTTCACAAAGCTGTTTCTTAGCAGGACGGACTTCTACTACAATGTTTTTTGGGTTTTGTTTTTTTTTTTTTTTTTTTTGCTGTTTTTGGCCAAGGCTGGGTTTGAACCTGCCACCTCCAGCATATGGGGCCGGCGCCCTACTCCTTTGAGCCACAGGAGCTGCCCCTAATACAATCATTTTTGCCAATCCTTCTTTTAAGGTTTTGATTTTATGAAATTGATTTTGAGTAAACTGTGGCAGGATGGCAGAGAATGTGGGGTCTCTTCCCACTGAGAACTAATGTAAGACAGCTCAAGATACGGGGAGGGAGGAGCGTGCATTTCACGAGTAGCACCAAACTTCCTCTTCAGGATGAAACTGCCTTTTCTTTGCCGGCCTCCTTGGTTACAAAAGGGAAAACACCAATAGCCTCATCGAGGAAGGACGAGGCAGCGAGAGAGCTGAACTGCTCTACTTTGGGGGCGGGGGGCGGTTTCTTTATTTTTAATGAAAGGAATTTTGAGTTGTCAGGTTTGACTTGCTGAGGATTTGGAGAGTTACACATACAGGAGACGGGGAGATGCGAGAAGGAGAAAGAAAACTGGCAGCTGGCAGAGGACCAGGGAGCCGGACATGTCAAGACGGAGGTGACCAGTAGTCGACCCCCATTCTTACCATAGGATCTTTATGGAATTCCTTAGTGCCCCAGGTAATTAAGGAGGAGGCGTTGTGTTCTACATTGATTTGGGGCACAGAAAGGGAACAGACGGTGAGCGTGAAAATTCTGAGAAGCAGGAAATCAGACCAATAAATGGCTAAGAGGACCAAGTCCTCCGCTGAGAAGCCTCAGAGCTAGTGGAGGGGACCTGTGTCAGACGAGCAGAACCTCTGTGGGAGCTGACCAGGGGGACCCACCTCACACGAGTAGGAGCTGTAATAGGGGCCCCAGGGAGGGCTACGGCCTCCTTGTCTGTTGCAGGCCTGACCTCTCCGTGGAGCCTCGGGCATCTGTAGTTAGTAAGAAAAGCTGGACGTGCACAGGGCAGGACAGGGACAAACTGGAGGCCTCATGATCTTCTCCCCACCTCCCACAGCACAGGTGGCCCTCAGAGGAGCTGGCACACAGAAGCACACGCGCCCCGCTTAGGGTTTGTGGAAGCTGAAGGAGGGGACACAGTGGGAGCAGGATGAGCTGTGGGGCTTATCTCAACCCTGCAAGGCGTTGGGAGGCAGCTGGCAAGGAAACCAAGTCTTTGAGAGGCCATTCCTGTTCTCTCGGGCCAGCTATTGTAGGACGATGGTAACATGGTAAGGTCAGTGACGCCCACAAGCATGAGCCCACCGCCACTCTTCAGTGCCTACTAGGTTAGTCCCTCGGTCAGAAGCAGTTCTGTGAAAATACCCTGATGTGAATCACGTACGTCCACAGATAGGGGTTTTGGCAAAGCACTGAAGGCAGGGAAACAAATCCGTATCCAGAGCGTCTCTTCCAGTGAGAGCAGGGGCCTGCCTCTTCCAAAATGGACGTGTTCCGGAGTAATCGGCCTGCCACTGGGTGGCTACCTCATCCTCCAGGGAATCCGACCCTGCCAGGGGCTCGGCCAGCTCCCCTTCCAGAAAAAATGAAGACCTGGGTGTGCTCCTTGAAGTACTGTCCAGTGATGGGATCCCCTTCACTGCCCTACTTCAGAGCCACCCCAAGAACAGCACTGCCAAGCTAGCCACTTCGGGGATGTGCCAGCAAATCACACAGACCTAGGAACCAGACCCCAGTTTTTTTCTTTCTCAGTCAATGTTAGTCATAGAGAACTCCCTGGTGAGGCCATATAGAGCTGTTCCCAGGTGTCCCTGAGGGACCAGTCCCAGGACTCCCTCAGAGACCAAAATCCATAGATGTCAATTCCCTGATATAAAATGCTGTAGCCTTTGCACGTAACCTTTGCACATCCTCCAGTATACCTCAAATCATCCCTACATTTAGCACTTAAAATAGTATACGTGCTACACAAATAGCTATTATACTATATTTTTATTCCTTTTCCCCCCCAAATAGTTTTGATCTGTGGCTGGTTGGATTCATGGATGCAGAACATACAGATACGGAGGTGCTGTGGTTTGGGGGTTGGGGGGCTGAGAGAGAGGAGGCAGGATGAAGTTAGCATGGGCCACCGGCGTCTGGGCGACTTGCTCACACAACACACTCAAGCTGTCCTGCATGCCCAGCCCAGGACCAAACCATAAGCTGTTTTTCAAAGAATGGCCATCTACAAAGTATGGCAGAGATTTGCTCCAAAATTCAGAAGGTATGCAGCATAATTCACCTGCAGGGGGCTGCCGGAGTCTCTGCACACATCCGGACCACAGACACTTCCAAGCACCATTGGATCTGCTAGGTCACGTGACAGGGCACTTTGTACAGCAAAAGGGACTTGTCATAGGGCCTTCTTTTTTTCAGAGTGGTATTTTGGCCTCTGTCTGCAAGCCCTTGAACGTACACTTGATATGCAATCACTTATACTTATTTCCCTCTAATTTATGACTTAATTAAAGAAAAGAGGCTATTTATCATGTGCTCCACAAACACTCACACAGCACGTGGGGACTCTGGCTATTTTTATTTACTTATTTAAGGAAAGTGTAGCCCCATCGGCTAGGGCTCTTCAGGATACCCAGTGACCGACATTTATAAGACATAGATCCTACAAATGAAGGGAAGGGCCAAATACCGGTGACTAAAAGACTTCTCTGTCACCAAAACAATTTGTTGCAAAGTGAAAAATTCAGGCCATCAACTCTGGTTTCTTCCCCTGCACTGGGCATCCAGTTTGACTGATGGACCATTCCTTTTGGTGCCGCAGCCCATAAATAACAATCCTAAGCTTCTGTACAAGGGAGGGCCTGCAGTGAAAGGCAGAATCGTTTTAACTATGCAAACATTATGCTTTCAAACTCTTTGCTTCTTATATTTATTTTGTATTCTTTCAGGTCAAACTGAACAAAAATGCTAATTTAACCCAGTTTAAAGAAACAAAGGGGACAGTGATTTCACTTGAAATGGGGCTGATTTTATTCTTGTCATCTCTGCCTTCGACAGAGACATTTAATATTTAAATGCTATTCCCTGTGAGACCTGGACTTTCAGCATTTTGTGGCTCTGACAAGATTCAAATTTCAAATTCTACCTTGTGTGAAAATATCATTTCAAAGTGTGTGCCCCATGAGAATAATAATAAACCTGAGACTTGGCATTTTTGAAATGAACTTTTTTCAGAGGTCTCTTAAAATATAGTTTATTCTCTCTCCCCTTCCTAGACACCAGCGGTTTAGCAGTGATACCTTTCATTTTCTTCCAGTTAAGTTCACTTTGAATCTGTTACCAAATTATTTACTGTAAGTAGCACAAGTAATTGCAAAGTGAAGTAAGATTGCCGTATCTTCATTTAATACCTTAGTTATAATAATACTTCATAACATCATAACCTTGTCCTTGTATTCTAAATTAAAAATGTCACATTAATTGTCTCTAATTACAATTTGGCTCTTAAAAACATGTCTATTGTTTTTCTTTGTTGTTAGTATAAGCCTAAAAACACCTGCACCCCTACCATGTACTAAATACTATGGGTTATAGAGATTAATAATAGCAAATCCTATGAAATCTCTTTTTTATCCTTGAGTAGTCTGAATAAATTAAGTCATTAAAACATCTTAGCTTAAATGCTAAATTTCTCTGACATGTTTTGTAAGGTCTTATGAATTCTATCACTCTCCATCCCGTAATTCAATATTCATATGGCATGAGAAATGCCATGTGCTGGACCTAACCACGTAGCAGCCATTACTGACAGGGGCCACACAAAGCTCAATGGGCATGTCTTTTGTAAAATTATTTATAATTTTTTTTTTGAGACTGAGCCTCAAGCTGTCGCCCTAGGTAGAGTGCTATGGCATCACAGCTCACAGCAACCTCCAATTCCTGGGCTCAAGCGATTCACCTGCCTCAGCCTCCCAAGTAGCTGCGACCACAGGCACCTGCCACAATGCCTGGCTATTTTTTGGTTGCAGCCATCATTGTTGTTTGGTGGGCCCGGGCTGGATCCGAACCCGCCAGCTCAGGTGTATGTGGCAGCGCCTTAGCTGCTTGAGCCACAGGCACCAAGCCAAAATATTTATAATTTTTTGGAAATAAAAGTTCTCAGCTTTTCTCTAAAGGTGAATTTCTTATTCGAGTTCTTCCTGCTTTTTCTG
>CAUYQV010017263.1:0-23965 GCA_963574575.1 Galagoides demidoff
GCCTCCCAAGTAGCTGGGACCACAGGCGCCCGCCACAACGCCCAGCCATTTTTTGGTTGCAGCCATCATTGTTGTTTGGCGGGCCCGGGTTGGGGATTCGAACCCGCCACCTTAGGTGTATGTGGCTGGCGCCTTAGCCGATTGAGCCACAGGCGCCGAGCCCACTTTGTCATTCTCAATGGCGTCATAGCTTATGTGGTGTCACAGCTCACAGCAACCTCAAACTCCTAGGCTCAAGCAATACTCTTGCCTCAGCCTCCCTAGTAGCTGGGACTACAGGCACTCGCCACAGTGGCCAGCTTTTTTTTTTCTGTTTGTTTAGAAGGCTAGGCCTGGGTTCGAAGCTATCAGCCACAGAACATGGGTGGTGTCCTAACCACTGAGTTATAGGCACCTAGCCTAGCTAAAGCAATCTGTCTGCTTGGCCTCTCAGAGTGCCAGGATTACAGGTATAAGCCACCATGCCTAGCCATTTTTCATTCATTTTTCTTTCCTTTATTTTTTGAGACAAAGTCTCACTTTGAGGCCCTAAGTAGGGTACCCTTGCATCACAGCTTACAGCAACCTCAAATTCTTGGGCTTAAGCGATTTTCTTGCCTCAGCCTCCCAAGTAGCTGGGACTACAGGCACCATAATGCCCAGCTAAGTACTTTTCTTTTTTTTATTTTTTTGGGACAAAGTCTCACTTTGTGTTCCTTGGTGGAGTGCTGTAGTGTCACAGCTCATAGCAACCTCAAACTCCTGGGCTCAAGTGATTCTCTTGCCTCAGCCTCCTGAGTAGCTGGAACTACAGGCACCTGCCATAACGCTGGGCATTTTTAAAAAACAAAGTTTCGGGTGGCTCCTGTGGCTCAGTGGGCAGGGCGCCAGCCCCATATACCAAGGGTGGTGGGTTCAAACCTGGCCCCAGCCAAACTGCAACAAAAAAATGGCCGGGCATTGTGATAGGCCATTGTGATAGGTCTGTAGTCCCAGCTACTTGGGCAGCTGAGGCAAGGGAATCGCCTAAGCCCAGGAGTTGGAGGTTGCTGTGAGCTGTGTGATGCCACAGCACATTACCGAGGGTGATAAAGTGAAACTCTGTCTCTACAAAAAAAGAAAAAAGAAAAAGCAAAAAAACCCCAGAGTCTCGCCCTTGCTCGGGCTGGTCTCCAACCTGTAAGCTCAGGCAATCCACCCACCTTGGCCTCCCAGTGTGGGTGGGTTTTTCTTTTCTTTCTTTCTTTTTTTTTTTCCAGTTGTTGGCAGGGGCTGGGTTTGATCCATCACCTCTGGCATATGGGGCTGGTACCCTACTCCTTTGAGCCACAGGTGCTGCCCAGTACTTTTCTTTTTCTTTTTTCTTTCTTTCTTTTTTTTTTTTTTTTTGAGAAAGAGCCTCAAGCTGTCCCCCTAGGTAGAGTGCCTTGGCATCACAGCTCACAGCAACCTGCAACTCCTGGACTCCTGGGCTCAAGCGAGTCTCCTGCCTCTGCCTCCCAAGTAGCTGGGAACACAGGCGCCTGCCACAACGCCCGGCCATTTTTTGGTTGCAGCCATCATTGTTGTTTGGCGGGCCCAGGCTGGGGATTCAAACCCGCCACGTTAGGTGTACCTGGCTGGCGCCTTAGGCAATTGAGCCACAGGTGCCGAGCCTCTTTCCTTTTTAAAAAACAAATTTTTTGGCCCGGTGCGGTGGCTCACACCTGTAATCCCAGCACTCTGGCAGCTGAGGATTGCCTAAGCTTAGGAGTTCGAGACCATCCTGAGCTAGAGCAAGACACCCCGTCCCTAAAAAAATAAATAATAATAATAGCCACGCTTTGTGGTGGGCGCATGTAGTCCCAGCTATTAGGGAGGCTAAGGCAAAAGAATCGCTTCAGCCAAGTATCTGAGGTTGCTGTGAGCTATTATGCCACAGCACTCTACCAGGGGCAACAAAGTGAAACTCTGTCTCAAAAACAACAACAAAATTTTCTGTTTTTCTAAATTGGTATTGATTAGTAGGAGTTATTTGTGTAGTAAATATGTACAAAGATTTTTCCAGTTTGTCGCTTTTTTTTTCTTGGAGACAGAGACTCACTTGCCACCCTGGGTACAGTGCCCTTGCGTTACAGCTCACACCAACCTCAGACTCTTGGGCTCAAGCGATTCTCTTGCCTCAGCCTCCAGAGTAGCTGGGATTACAGGCATCCACCACAATGCCGTCTATTTTTAGAGGCGGGGTCTTGCTCAGACTGTTCTCCAACCTGTCAGCTCAAGCAATCCACCTGCCTCGACCTCCCAAGAGTGCTAGAATACAGGCGTGAGGCACCGCGCCTGGCCTTCGTCGCTTTTTTTTTTTTTTTTGAGACACAGCCTCAAGCTGTCCCCCTGGGTAGAGTGCTATGGCATCACAGCTCACAGCAACCTCCAACTCCTGGGCTCAAGCGAGTCTCCTGCTTCAGCCTTCCAAGTAGCTGGGACCGCAGGTGCCCGCCACAACGCCCAGCTATTTTTTGGTTGCAGCCCTCATTGTTGTTTTGGCGGGCCTGGGCTGGATTCAAACCCGGCACCTTAGGTGTATGTGGCTGGCGCCGAGCTTGTTGCTTATTTTTTTTAACTTGCTTTATGCAAGCCTTGCGGACAAATTGATCAAGATTTTACGTGTTCTGGCTTAGCTGTAGTGCTAAGAAACTATATTTAGGACTTCAGAAATATACCACGTATTTCTTTTTCCTTTAGATAGTTTTAGGGGTTCATTTGTAGCGTTTACATTTTTAATCCACCTGGAATGTATTTACGTTCTAGGCCAATTTCTGGTTCCTCTGCCAGAAAACAATCAGGTGTTGCTTAGCAACCTCCACTGGGATTGGCGTTCCGCTTCTTTTCGGAGAGGAAAAACAGCTGCTCTCCGTTTCAAGTTGACGTAACCTCAGAGTGTTGCCTAGTAACGTCGTTTCTGACAATGTGATTGGACTCTTCTTCCGTCCCACCCACCCCCTCCAGGGCCAGAAAGAACAAAACTAGAAACTTAATCTCTTGGTTAGAAAACAAGGGCAGCTTACGCGTTGCATAGCAACCAGGTCTCCCGACGAGCCCTTTGAGACCTGAGTTGGAAACAAGCGCCCCGCTCAAAGATGGCGACCGCTTCTGCCCCGTTCAATTTATTTTAAACCTGATAGCCGTGACGATAATTCAGTTTTCTCCATATAGCCTCAGAAGGGGCTCTATGGGCCCTTTCTCAGTCTTCCACGCGGCGTGTGTGAACGATGGAGATAAAATAAACGCTCTCTGAATGCCCCACACAAATATGGTCGCCGGTGCAGTATCAGCTCCACGAAGCCGCCCGGCGCGGGTTCGTGCGCAGCGCAGGCGCACTTCCGCCCATTCCCCGGTAGCTGCTGGGGCGGCGGTGGTGGCTGCTGCACGGGGCATGGTTCCCGGGTCAGAGGGCCCGGCCCGAGCCGGGGGCCTGGTGGCCGATGTGGTGTTTGTGATCGAGGGTACGGCCAACCTGGGACCCTACTTCGAGGGGCTTCGCAAGCACTACCTGCTCCCGGCCATCGAGTGAGTGGGATTTCTGCGAGCCCTCCCCACTCTCCGACATTAGTTTCTCACAGCTCCTTGTCTGACCCCGACTTTTCACCTGCGACCCACACAGGTATTTTAATGGTGGTCCTCCTGCTGAGACGGACTTCGGGGGAGACGTGAGTTTTGGGGCTACTGAGTCTGAGGGAGGAGGGACTGATCGCCAGGCCTTCCGGCTCTGAGGGAGTAGGGGCTGGGGGCCCGGACTCCTCAGTCTGAGGGAGGAGGAGGGGCTGGGCACCCGGACCCATGAGTCTGAGGGGGCAGGAGGGACTGGGGGCTAGGCCTGGGTCTGAGCGAGGAGGAGGGACTGAGGGCCTTGGCCCCTGCCCCCTGGCCCCTGGCCCCTGTGTTTGAGGGTGGAGGAGGGGTTGGAGGTCCGGACTCTTGGGTCTGAGGGAGGAGAAGGCTGAGGAATTCTTGGTTCTGGAGAAACAGGAAGTTGGGAGCCATGATTCCTTGTTTAAGGGAAGAGGGAGTTGGGAGTCCCGATTTAAAACTTTTTGTGTTCTCTTGTCGCCCCCAGTATGGGGGCACCCAGTACAGCCTGGTGGTGTTCAACACGGTGGACTGCGCTCCTGAGTCCTATGTACAATGTCACGCTCCCACCAGCAGCGCCTATGAGTTTGTCACCTGGCTCGATGGCATTAAGTGAGCTTTTCCCCTAACTTGGGGCAGGTTGGGGGAGTTTGTGAAGGGCAGGGAATGAATGGTTTGAGATGTAGCAACCATTCCTTCACATTGGGTGGTTGAGAGGAGTATGAGGGTGACTGTATTTTTGCCCCTAAGGCACTTCTGTGTGCTTAGCAATGTAACCATCTGGTTTAGAAGCAGAAAACAATTCCCATTCAGAGGGTTGGCAGAGTTCCAGCAGCCACCTGGTATTCCATGTGTGAGTCATCCCTTTCTGTCACCTATTTCCCTTTCTGCTTCACTACTTCCTTTTTTTCTTTTCTTTTCTTTTTTTTTGCATTTTTTGGCCAGGGCTGGGTTTGAACCCACCACCTCCAGTATATGGGGCTGGTGCCCCCACTCCTTTGAGCCATAGGTGCTGCCCTTCCCTTTTTTATTTTTCAGAGACAGAGTCTCACTTTGTCGCCCTTGGTAGAGTGCTGTGACATCATAGCTCACAGCAGTCTCAAACTCTTGGTCTCAAGTGATTCTCTTACCCGGCCTCTCAAATAGCTGGGACTACAGTCACCTCCCCCCCAATACCTGGCTATTTTTAGAGAGGAGGTCTCGCTCTGGCTCAGGCTTGTCTCAAACCGGTGAGCTCAGGCAGTCTACCTGCCTCAGCCTCCCAGGGTGCTTCCACTACCCCTTTTTCAGACAGGTACATTGTTGCCCAAGTGCAGCAGAATGTGGCTAAGCTGGGATAGATGCTCTGTAGTTTGGATTGGATTGGATTGGACTCAAATCAGGTATCCTGGGGCCAAATGATGACTTTTCTACAACAGAATTCTCAGACTCAGGAGTCTCTGCACCCCTTCGTGGCTGGTACACCCCTCCAAAGTGGGGATCTTAATGGTACTTAGATTAGTTTTTCATTCTTCTTTGCTGTGTAACAGATTCCCCCCAAACTTAACACCACACAACTACAAGTGTTTATTAGCATCTTACGAAGTTTCTATGAGTCAGGCAGGAATTTAAGGGGTGGGTTAATGGGATGTTTAGGCTCAGAGTTGCTCAAAAGTTTGCAGTCAGGATGTGGGTTAGCCTGTAGTCATCTGAGGCTGTGATGGGCTGGAGTCCATGGTGGCTCACTTAGTCTTGCAGCAGCTGCTTGGCTGGCCTAACATGGAACTGGCTTTACTAGCATGGAACTGGCTTTCCTCAGAGTGAGTGATTCCATAGAGCAAAGAAGCCACCAGGCTTTTTATGATCAAGTATTGAAGCCACCAGGCTTTTTATGATCAAGTATTGGAAGTCACACAGTGTTACTTCTGCCACATTCTGTTTTGTGTACAGTAGAAGTCTTTCTTACTCAGTGTGGGAGGGAACTACACAGGGATATGAGTACTGGGAGGTGCATTGCCTTCCACAATCTCACAAGGCTTTTTGGAGAATTGAATGAGTTGATGACTGTGTGTGTGTGTGTATGTGTATGTGTATTTTTTTTTTTTTTTTTTTTTTGAGACAGAGTCTTTCTCTATTGCCCAGGCTAGACTACCATGGTGTCAGCCTGGCTCACAGCAATCTCAAACTCCTGGGTTCAATTGATCTTCCTGCCTCAGCCTCCCAAGTTGGTGGGACTATAGGCATGCACCACAGTGCCCTGCTAGTTTTTCTATTTTCTTTGTGTGTGTGGGGGTGGGGGGGAGGCGAAGGTAGAGTGCCGTGGCATCATAGCTCACACAACCTCCAACTCCTGAGCTTAGGTGATTCTCTTGCCTCAGACTCCCAAGTAGCTGGGACTATAGGCACCCGCCACAACACCCGGCTATTTTGTGTTGCCGTTTGGCTGGGGCTGGGTTTGAACCTGCCATCCTTGGTATATGGGGCCGGCACCCTACCCACTGAGCCACAGGTGCTGGCCCCTAGTTTTTCAGTTGTCTTTGTTGTTGTTGTAGTTGTTGTTTTAGCTGGCCCAGGCTGGGTTCGAACCTGCCAGCCTCAGTGTATGTGGCCAGCCAGCGCCCTACCTACTAAGCTACAGGTGTCACCTAGTTTTTCTGTTTTCAATACAGTTGGGGGTCTCACTCTAGCTCAAGCTGGTCTCAAACTCTGGAGCTCAAGGGATCCTCCTGCCTCAACCTCCCCGTGTGCTGGGATTACAGGATAAGCCACCATGCCTGGCCAATGATTATATTTAAAATAGTACCTGGCACATATTAAGTGCTATATAAATGTTTTTAGTATTTTGTGCTTCAGTTTCCTGGCTTGCAGTAAATGGATAATGGTGTGCATATCTCAGTGTTGTTGAAAGAATCACAGGAGCTAATTTTTGTGTTGTGTATAGTTCAGCGTCCATTAAACAGCACTGAGTCATAGCTGGTGTTATCTTTGCACATTTGTGCTTTGTTGCAGGCTGTGTGTGCATATGCTGGGTGCAGACTGTACAGTGGAAAGTTGACAGATGAGTTGCTCTTTGTGGTTATCAGAATTATTATTTAATATAGTACAGAGTTTCTTGCCTTTCGTGCTGTTGACACAGTGAACTCCATCATCCTTTGTTGTGGGGACTATCCTGGGTGTTATGGGATGTTTAAGAGCATCCCTAACCTCTGGATTCCAGTAGCATCTCAGAGACAGACAAAAGTTAACACATCATGGGTGGTACCTGTAGCTCAGTTGGTAGGGCGCTGGACCCATATACTGAGGGTGGCGAGTTTGAACCTGGCCCCGGCCAAACTGCAACAAAAAAAATAGCTGGGCGTTGTGGTGGGTGCCTCTGGTCCCAGCTATTAGGGAGGCTGAGGCAAGAGAATTGCCTAAGCCCAGGAGTTGGAGGTTGCTGTTAGCTGTGATGCCACAGCACTCTACCAAGGGCAATAAAGTGAGACTCTGTCTCTAAAAAAAAAAAAAGTTAACACATTATGAAAATATAACTACACTAGAAATAAATCTGTAAAAAAAAAAATGGGTGCTCCCTTGAGTCCAAGTCTGATGCCTGTCAAGTCCCTAACACTCAGCTCAGAGCCTGCTGCAAGGGAGGCCTAAGGAAAAATTTTGTTCTATGAATGAATGTCCAGAATGCAGTTCATACTGACTACCCTAGTAAACTCCTGTATAACCTTCAAGACCCCATCTCAAATGTCTTTTCCTCTGGGAAACCTTCCCTGATTCTTGCAAACAACCAATTGTTCCCTCTCTGCTTTGTGACCCTCCTAGGTTTTTCTGTCACAGTACCACAGTACCTGAGGACTCATATCTGAGTTCCTGGGTATTTTCCTTGCCATTTTCTTCCGAGTGGGACTTGGCATCCAGGGAGCTTCAGGAGCCCTTGGCTAAATAAATGAATGAGTGAGAATAATGGGGTGAGAATCAACAACAAACCAAACTGGTAGGTGTTTAAATGTCAGGAGAAGCAGTCAGCCTCTTATTAGAAACTTGAAGATGGGTGGCGCCTGAGGCTCAAAGGAGAGGGCGCCAGCTCCATATGCTGGAGGTGGTGGGTTCAAACCTAGCCCTGGCCAAAAACTGCAAAAAAAAAAAAAAAAAAAAGCTTAAATGTCAGGAGAAGCAGTCAGTCTCTCTTATTAGAAGCTTGAAGGATGCTGAGATGATAAGTGGGAAATGTCTTCTGAACATCTTAATCAGGGACCCACATCCTCCCCCTTATCTTAGAATACACTGTATCTTGAACCAAGTAAAAATGTTTTGTTCCTTGATGTAGAATCCTCCTGATCAGCTAACAAACATTTAAACCATTATTTAGTCACAGTAGTCATTGTTTTCTTAAATCCTGTGTAACAGTCTGAATTCAGTATCTGTGACATTCCAGGCTGGTCTGTAACAGAGATCACCAGAAAGTCAGCAAGATTTAGAAAAATTTAATTTTTCCCTGGATTGTCAGTTATTTAAGGAACAAAGCATGCATTGTGATTTTTCAAATGTCCTTGTTTGGAGAAGATTCCTTTCTGATGTTGTATTTCTTCTCTTACCAGGAGACATCCCTCGCTTTTATAGTTAGTGATCAGAGAGAACAGAGGTAGAAGGAAAATAAACCCAGTGTTGGCCGGGGCCGGTAGCTCATGCCTGTAATCCTAGCACTCTGGGAGGCCGAGGCGGTTGGATTGCTTGAGCTCACAGGTTCGAGACCAGCCTGAGCAAGAGTGAGACCCTTGGCTTGGCGCCTGTAGCTCAGGCAGCTAAGGCTCCAGCCACATACACCAGAGCTGGCAGGTTTGAATCTATCCTGCACCTGCCAAACAACAAAGACAACTACAATGAAAAAATAGCCTTGTGGTGGGTGCCTATAGTCCCAGCTACTTGGGGGGGCTGAGGCAAGAGAATCACTTAAGTCCAGGAGTTGGAGGTTGCTGTGAGCTGTGATGCCATAGCACTCTACCCAGGGCAATAGCTTGAGGTTCCGTCTCAAAAAAAAAAAAAAGAGTGAGATTCTGTGTCTACTAAAAGTATAAAAACTGGGTGGTGCCGGTAACTCAGTGGGTAGGGAGCTGGCCACATATACCCAGGCTGGCAGGTTTGAACCCGGCCTGGGCCAGCTAAACAACATTGACAACTATAACAAAAAAAATAGCTGGGCGTTGTAGTGGGCACTTGTAGTCCCAGCTACCTGGGAGGCTGAGGCAAGAGAATCACTTAAGCCCAAGAGTTTGAGGTTGCTGTGAGCTGTGATGCCATGGCAGTCTACTCAAGGCGACATAGTGAGACTCTGTCTCAAAAAAAGAAAAAGAAAAGAAAATCACTTAAGCCCAAGAATTTGAGGTTGCTGTGAGTTGTGACGCCTCAGCACTCTACCGAGGGTGACATAGTGAGAGTCTGTCTCAAAATAAATAAATAAATAAATAATAGGAAAACTGAGGCAAGAGGATTGCTTGAGCTCAAGAATTGGAGGTTGCTGTGAGCTATGATGCTACAGCACTCTACCTAGGGCAACAGCCTGAGACTGTATCAAAAAAAATAAAAAATAGGGCAGCGCCCTCAGTGGGTAGGGCGTCAGCCCCACATACCAAGGGTGGCGGGTTCAAACCCGGCCCCTGCCAAATTGCAACAAAAAAATAGCTGGGTGTAGTGGGTGCCTGTAGTCCCAGCTACTTGGGAGGCTGAAGCAAGAAAATCGCCTAAGCCAAGAGCTGGAGGTTGCTGTGAGCTTTGATGCCACAGCACTCTACCGAGGATGATAAAGTGAGACTCTGACTGTACAAGAAAAAATAAATAAATAAATAAATAAACCCAGGATGGCACCTGTGGGTCAGTGAGTGGGGTGCTGGCAGGTTCAAACCTGACCCTGGCCAAAGTGCAACAAAAAATAGCTGGGGCGTTGTGGTGGGTACTTGTGGTCCCAGCTACTTCGGAGGCTGAAGCAAGAAAATCGCCTAAGCCCAAGAGCTGGAGGTTGCTGTGAGCTGTGATGCCACAGTACTCTACCAAGGATGATAAAGTGAGACTCTGTCTCAAAAATAAATAAATAAATAAACCGAGTGTCTTTCCCATAGTGTTATGACAGCTGGCTTGTTCATTTATTTGTTCATTTAGTTGTTTACTCACTCAACGGACATTTGTGGAGCAAACTGTCCCAAGTACTGAAGGGTCAGTGTACTCAAGATAGGCAAGCTCCTGGCCCTTGTGGAGCTGGGGTTTGCATGGGGTAGTGGGCTAGCATGCAGGAAGCTCTCAGGCATGGGTGGTTGCAGTCAGTGTTCCTTCATTTTAACCAATACCTCCTGGGGTTTGGGGGCACGTATTAGCCCAAGAGAGTAGCCAGTGAAGACTGAAGGGAGTGATACTGGGATGGAACAAATGAGGTTAAGTTATAGGACACCTGTGTCACTTAGGGTGCTTTTGTTTTTATTTGGTGTTTGCCACATCAAGGGGTTTGTTTGGAATTAAGGTTTATTATAAACTTGATAATATTTAAACCATATTCTGCAACTGGGAATATTTTATTTCTACTCATTTTTCCAGTTTTTCTCTCTCTCTCTTTTTTTTTGGTTAAGTAGGCCTGGGGCTGGGTTCAGACTTGCCACCCCTGGTGCACAGGGCTGGTGTTCTAACCACTGAGCTGTAAGCACCCAGCCAGTTTTTCTCATTTCATTTTTTTTTTCTTTTTTTTGCAGTTTTTGGTCAGGGCTGGGTTTGAACCCACTACCCACCAGTTTTTCTCATTCCTTTGTTTTTTTTTTTTTTTTTTTTGAGACGGAGCTTCAAGCTATCCCCGTGGGTAGAGTGCCATGGCATCACAGCTCATAGCAACCTCCAATTCCTGGGCTCAAGCGAGTCTCCTGCCTCCGCCTTCCAAGTAGCTGGGACCACAGGCGCCCGCCACAACGCCCGGCCATTTTTTTGGTTGCAGCCATCATTGTTGTTTGGCGGGCCCGGGCTGGGGATTCGAACCTGCCACCTTTGGTGTACGTGGCTGGCGCCTTAGCCGATTGAGCCACAGGCGCCGAGCCATACTTCCTATGTTTTTTTTGTGTGTGTGTGAGACAGAGTCTTATTATGTTGCCCTCAATATAGAGTGCTATGACATCTCAGCTCACAGCAACCTCAAAGTCTTGGTGGGGCTTCAGCAATTGTCTTGCCTTAACCTTCCAAGTAGCTGGGACTACAGGTGCCTGCCACAATGCCTGGCTATTTTTTTTTTTTAATTGATTTCTGTGTACATTGGCCTGGCTATTTTTTTTGTTGCAATTGTCATTGTTGTTTAGCTGGCCTGGGCCACATTTGAACCCACCAGCCCTGGTACATGTGGCCAGGACTCTAACCACTGAGCTATGGGTGCCGAGCCATATAATTTATAAGTTTTTTTTTTTTTTTTTTTGTAGTTTTTGGCCGGGGTCAGGTTTGAACCTGCCACCTCCAGTATATGGGGCTGGCACCCTACTCCTTTGAGCCACAGGTGCCGCCCTGCTTTGTAATTTTTTAAAAAGTTTTTTTTGAGTCAGGGTCTGGCTCTTTTGCTTGGGATAGAGTGCAATAGTGTTGTCATAGCTCATAGCAGCCTCAAATTCCTGGGCTCAAGTGATCCTTTTGTCTCAGCCTCCCAAGATACTGGAAAAATATGGACATGCTACCATGCGTGGCTAATTTTTCTGGGTTTTGTTGAGACAGGAGCCCAGATTACATGTGTGAGCCATGAGTTTCTTATTCTTCTTTTTTTAATTAATGATTTTTATTTTATCTTTTTTTTTTGTATGAAAGGTCTTTATTGTTGGGGGGGAGGGAGGCTGCAGAGCAGCACTGAGGAGGAGAGAAAAGAGGGGAGAGAGATAAGGAGAGAGTGGGGAAGAGAAGAGAGAGCAGAGAAGGAATGCAGAGAGAGGTAGGAAAGAGAGCTATTTTATCATTATTATTATTAATTTTTGTTTTGTTTTTTTTTTTTTTTTTTTTGAGACGGAGCCTCAAGCTAACCCCCTGGGTAGAGTGCCATGACATCACAGCTCATAGCAACCTCCAACTCCTGGGCTCAAGCGAGTCTCCTGCCTCCGCCTCCCAAGTAGCTGGGACCACAGGCGCCCGCCAGAGCGCCCAGCCATTTTTTGGTTGCAGCCATCATTGTTGTTTGGCGGCCCGGGCTGGGTATTCGAACCCGCCACCTTAGGTGTACGTGGCTGGCGCCTTAGCCGATTGAGCCACAGGCGCCGAGCCAAAAGTATAAGATATTAATGAAAGGAATTAAAGAAGACATGAATGATTTAAAATATGTCTCATGTTTATGGATTGAAAGTATAAATATTGTTAAAGTTCCATATCATCCCAGTCTACAGAATTGATGCTCTCTCTATAAAAATGTCAGGGGCATTTTTCAAAGTATGAAAAAAAATGTCTATGGAACCTTTGAGGAGCCAAAGCAATATTGAAGAAGAAGAAAGTATCTTTCTAATTTCAAATTATATCTCAAGTAATAAAAACAACATGGTATGTACATAAACAGCACAAGAAACAATGGGACAGAATAGAGAGCCCAGGAATAAACTGATGCATGTAACGTCAGCTAATCAATCTATAATGGGACCACTAAGAATACATGATGAAGAAACAAGAAACTATAGTCTCTTCAATGCTTGGTGCTGGGAAAACTGAATACTCACAAGGAAAAGAATGAGGTTAGACCATTTTTTTATGCCATTCTCCAAAACGACAGGTACATAAAGTAGGTGTTCAACTTTAACAATCATCAGGCAAATGCAAATCAAAACCAGGATGGGATATCACCTCATAACTACTGGGATAACTATTATCAAAAATGAAAAGATAACAAGTGCTGACATGAAACCTGAAAATTTTTAAAAGTAAACATGTAGAAAATCTTTCTTGACATAAGTCTTACAATGATTTTTGATAAGACATAATAAGAAGTGGAGCAAAAGAAAAATATCAGCAAGTTGGATAGCATCAAACCAAAAACTTCTGCACAAAATAAGAAAATCTACTGGAAAAGAGAAAATATTGCAAATTACATATCTGATAATGTGTTTATATCCAAAAATATATAAGGAATTCACATAATTTAAAGGCAATAATATCAATCATCATACAATTGAAAAATAGGCAAGAAATAGAAAACATTGTTTTAAAGGAAAACATACAAGTAGAGAACAGGTACATGAAGAAGTTCTTAACATTACCAACAATTAGGCAAAAGTAAATCAAAACCATGATGAAATATCCCTTCGTATCTACTATGATAGCTAATATCAAAAAGAAAAGAGATAAAAAGTATTGGCAGGAGCATGGAGAAAAGCAGACCCTATAAAATGTTGCTGTTCTTAAACTGATAGAGCATCATGCAGATCTGTTTAAAAAGTTAAAAATATATAACGACCATATTAGCCCAGCAATCTCACTTATGAATATTTAATGAAATGAAATAAAAATAACTATCTCAAAAAAAAAAATCTGCACCCCCATGTTTATTCCAGCATTATGCACAATTGCCAAGAAAATGAAAACTACTAAAATGGCTGTTCAGGATGAACAAATAAAAAAGTATGACTGCACACTCACCATAGACTATTGTTCAGCCATGAAAATGATGAATATCTTGCAATGTCAATAACAGAGATGGATCTGGTGCACATTATGCTAAGTAACATATGGCTGGCACAGAAAGAGAAATACTGCTATAGGTAACATTACAAAGTTGAACTTGAACTCAGAGAATCAAAGACTACAACAGCAGTTGCCAGGGCCAGGAGGCAGAAAAAGTATGGTAATGATGACCAAGGGTAGCAACTTTTACTTGTAAGATGAATAAAGCTTGGAAAACTGATATATACCACCATGTTTACAGTTAATAATATCATAAGACAAAAAATATATAATATTTTGTAGGCTTCAAATTTGCTAAGACAGTAGACCTTAAGTGTTCTCACTATAAATGAATAGTTAATATGTAAGATGATGGATGTATTTACAACCTTGAGTATATTATTTCACAATGTACATATATATCAAATTATTACATTATAAGTAATAAATGCAGTCATACAATGTTATTTGTAAAAAAAATTTCATGTTATACACATGCACACACATTTGTATATACATACATACAAATGACACATTTCTGACAATTTACCACACAGGAAAATTATGAAATAAAAGTTATCAAAATATTAGGTTATCAATTGAGAGTATAAAATATGGTTGACAATTCTTAGCTTCTCAATGAAATAGTATATTTAAGAATTATATCAGGAGAGTAGATAAACTATACTACAGTTGAGAAATTTGGGCATAGAAAAATTGCTAAGATTATTTTATACTAGAGAAAAGAATATTTAGCAGTAAAATAATTTTAGATGTTTTTTGACACAGAGTTCCATTCTGTCACCCCGGGTAGAGTACTGTGGCATTTTCATAGCTGGCAACAACCTCAAATTGATGGGCTCAAGTGATTCAGCTACCTCAACCTTCCAAATATTTGAAACTACAGGCACATTCAATTTTATTATATTTTTTTAACAATTACATGTTTTATAAAATTAATGAGTCTGAATTTCTGTAAAATCACCTCTGAATCCTCCTTAGAATTAAAAATCATAAAGAAGAAATCAAAAACCCTGGATTTATGAAACAACTCTCAATATTTCTTCCATGCCCCACACGTCAGACATGAAGAAAGAAAAAGACTTTAGAAATGGAGCTGGGGGCTCAGCGCCTGTGGCTCAATCAATCAGCTAAGGCGCCAGCCACGTACACCTAAGGTGGTGGGTTCGGATCCCCAGCCCGGGCCGCCAAACAACAATGATGGCTGCAACCAAAAAAAACGGCCGGGTGTTGTGGTGGGCGCCTGTGGTCCCAGCTACTTGGGAGGCGGAGGCAGAAGACTTGCTTGAGCCCAGGAGTTGGAGGTTGCTATGAGCTGTGATGCCATGGCACTCTACCCAGAGGGATGGCTTGAGGCTCTGTCTCAAATAAAACAAGAAATGGAGCTGGGCATGGTGGCTGAGTCTGTAACCCCAGAAATTCGTAGGTCAAGGCAGGAGGATCAGTTGAGATGAGGATTTAGAAATTAGCCTCAGCAATGTAATGAGAACTCATCCCCAAAATGATAATAATAATGGCAATTACTATTATTATTACCTGGGCATTGCCATGCATGCTTTTAGTTGTCATTAAGGAGGCTGAGGTGAGAGGATCACTTAAACACAGGAGTTTAAGATTGCAGCGAGCTATTATGACCAATCAGCCCTTAGACTCCAGCTGGAACAACAAAGCAAAACCATGTCTCCAAAAAATATATATATATATGTATATATATTTATACATATGTGTGTGTGTGTGTGTGTATGGTTTAATATACAGCTTTTCAAAAATACATGCAGGTATTCCCATACCCTACAAACCAATGAAAATGCTGTCAGATCATTTAGTCCCTTGTAACCCAGGAAAATATGTTTGGTTCTCAACTAAGTTCTAGGAAAGATCACTGCAGGGGGTAGTAGAGTTCTTAGAAAATATAAGAGCACAGGATAGACGATTCTCCTCTGTGAGAGAAAAAGACATACTCAGCCCTCTCTAAATAATTTCTCATGAATCAGAGCTTCCCAAACCACTTTTTAATGACTGGCTTTCTTCTCGACGTTTGGCCCTCTCAGCTGTGCTATCTACCTCATTCCCTCTCACTTACCTGGGTGTTTAGCTGTTGCCTCCTCTCTCTTCACATTCCAGGGCTCTTGTCTTTGCTCCAGACATGTGATCGGGTCCAGCTTAGAGGCAGCAAGTCCTGTTTTATTAGAAAGAATTTGTATGAATTTTGCTGTGGATTATCCAATTAGCAATCTAGTATTGTCCTGAGTAAAGAAGAGAGAAGATTATAGAAAGTTCTACAAAATATTTCCCAAAATATTATGTACTGACAGACCCTTTAGAATAATAACAAAATAGTTCAAATTGATAGCTCCTGAGCTCCTCTTTCCACTGCCACTGAATCAATAATTAGTGGTGGAAACTGGAATCTAAGGTGAAGACTGTTTCTAGACTTTCTAGAGTTACCACTAGAGTGAAAGATACAGAATCAGCTCCAGAAAGGGGAAGGTTTATTTCAAGACAAGAATCTATTTCTTTTTTGTTTTACATCAACAAACCTCCAAATTTCTTCAAAAGCATGGATACAAAACATTTTCATGTGAAGCAGAAATTCTCAACAAGCAATCTACAGAAAAAGAAAATGATGCCCCTAGTGTGGAATAGGAATTGTGTATTGACGTTATCCTCACCCAGACAGAGCAGGTTTCTGTAGTTCTCGATCATTACACCCCTGTACAAATTCCGCTGAGCAGTGTTCAAGTATGCCCACTCCTCTGGAGAGAATTCTATAGCCACATCCCAGAATGTCAACAGCTTCTGGAAAAGACACATATTTACCAACTGGTCACAAAAAGAGTTCTTAATTTCAGAAGGAATATGAAAGTTATAAGAACTGTTTCTGACATGTGAGTGACTGGGATTAAACATAAGATTTATAAAAACAAAAACAGTGATGTCTATTCAAGAAAATGGTCTTATCACTTGAGCCCAAGAGTTTGAGGTTGCTGTGAGCTGTGACACCAGGACACTCTACTGAGGGTGACAAGAGAGAAAAATTAATGTTTACAAAGTAAAAAAAAAAAAATAGTCTTGAAAGTATTTTCTAATTCTAAGGAATAAGAATGGCACGAGATTCATTAAAATAGCATATACATAATATCTTTCTGGATGACAACAAAATTAAAAGCATCCAGACATATAAATTTTGAATACTGTATTTTTGGCATATAGAACAAGATGTGAGTATTTCTTCTACAGATAAAAATGATGAATTAAAAGTATATCCCCAAATTTAATGTGTACAACAATGAATTGGAGATCTTTTTGAAGTGCAGGTTCTGACTCAGCAGATCTGATGTGAGGTTAAGTTTTCTGCATTTTAAAAAACTTCACCAGTAAAGTCAAACCTTCTGGCCCGAAGAGAATCTTATGTCAAGGATCCAGGAAGTGGCAGACTTTGGTTTTATCTGACCAGTGAATAAAAATGATAGAATTTTTCAAAGTAATCTGTAAGCAAAGAAGCAATAAGAAATGAAGCTTTGGGCAGTGCCTGTGGCTCAAGGAGTAGGGCGCTGGCCCCATATGCCAGAGGTGGTGGGTTCAAACCCAGCCCTGGCCAAAAAGTGCAAAAAAAAAAGAAGTGAAGCTTCTAGATTAAATGAGGTAGTTTGAGAATGTCATTCAGCAAATTTCCCCCAAGATATTTATTAATGACAAAGAGAAAAATAATTAACTTTGTAGTGATCAGAGAGCAACTTAACCAAGTGAATGAAATTAACATTTACTGTCATGGGCCAATTTGTATTAGGTACCAATAAACACAGGAGAATACAACATCACTGCTGTGATAGTAGTAATCAAAAACAGTAACAATAAAAATACTAGTTTTGGCTCAGTGCCTGTAGCTCAATGGCTAGGGTGCCAGCCACATACACCAGAGCTTGTGGGTTTGATTCCATCCCAGGCCTGCCAAACAACAATGACAACCACAAGCAAAAAAAAAAAAAATAGCCAGGCGTTGTGATGGGCACCTATAGTCCCAGCTATTTGGGAGGCTGAAGCAAGAGAATTGCTTAAGCCCAAGAGTTTGAGGTTGCTGTGAGCTGTGATGCCATTACACTCTACTGAGGGTCACAGTTTAGACTCTGTCTCAAAAAAAAAAAAAAAAAAGAAAAAAACTAATTTTATGCAAAGTTCATGCTACAGATAGCTCCCATTTTCTGTAATCTCTAATAGTTTTTTTAAATGGTTTGTCTTTGGTATCCTAAAGAGAAAGTTTATTCTTATTTTTCTTCTTTTCAGAATTCTCTGAGTTACCTTGGGCAATTAATGCCATTCACTGCCTGCATTTTTATAATCCTGTTCTGCGTAGATTCTAATGGAGCATCCAGATGGAACCTAAACAGAACGTGTTCCCCTTATTCACTCATTTCCCAGGATCGGACTCAATCCCCAGTAGGAGTCCTGGACATCCACACTTCTCACTATTCTATGTTGTCCTGTGAACAAAGATTCACATATATTTTGTCCTGTAAACAAAGATGTTCAAATATTGAACATCTTCAATATTACAGGTTGTATATTTAGTGGGATATTTGCCCATGGCATATATGGGACTGGGACATAGAAATGCTCTGGAACATGGAGGAGAAGGATTTTACAGGGCTCCTTGATTATTATAATAAAAAGCAAAAAAGGAGTAAAAAAAAAACTCATTAGTAAAAATATCAAAAGTAAAGGAGGAAGGATTTGCAAATTCTAACCCTGTAAGTTCCACATGACATTCCAGGAGGAATAGTAAACACAGCCCTTCACCTTTGATATATTTACCTGAGAACCAGCTGTGTCTTCTTCTCCTTTTGCTAGTCTGGGATTTTTTTTCAGGTAATATTGTCTAGACAAATTAGAATTATATTTGGAGAATAACCTTGAAAGGAGTCAGCATAATCTTTTTACTTGCTTTTATAACATTCACAGGCATGAGGGCCTTCAAGAGCAGAGAAGACTACACTCCCTTCTCCTTTTTCAAAGAAAGCATCAGGTATGATGAACTCATGGAGACCAAAATGTGAGTTTCTTCTTTCCTACACTCAGGTGCCCTCCCTGCCCACACATACCAGCACTTTGTGCTACAGCAATGGGCACATGGACCACACTGATCAGCTCCCACCACACCAAAGCAGAGACTATCCTGCTACCTCCCTCTGGAACGAAGGCTGAATTCAACTCTCATTAATGTACCTCAGAGCACTTGTGCTTGACCTTGGCCCCACCTAGTAACACGTGGGGCACTTAATTAAAGCCACCAGCTGGCTCCTTCCACCAGCCTAATAGACAGAAAATGCGGGGAGGGCACAGGTGATGGTGTTTTTATAAAATGGTCATGTGATTCTAATTGGAAGCCTGGGCTGAGAGCCACTTACCTAAATATCATCTCTGATATTTCTATGTTTCAATGAGCATAGAAATCTTGTGGTATTCTGGGCTCTGCTCAGGAAATGTGATCTGCAGGTATGAGAGGGGTCTATAAATTGGCCTCTTTAACAATTCCCCTGTCAATGCTGATATAACCCCCAGACTCATTATCAGCAGCACTCAGCTGGAGACAACAGACATAGCACACAGAGTCCTTTATGCCAACATTTATCACAACATATTTATGTTCCACAGGGAAGGCTATTAACCACCATTCTGTAATGTGAAATTCTCTGCTGGCACTTTAAAGTTTACTGTGGCTAGAGAAGGCAGCAGAATCTGAATACATCTGCATTTGGAAAACCACGAGTTCCCATGCCTTAACGCAATGTTTACTGAGCAAATACTAAGTGCTCACAAGTATAGTGTGGTGCACTGTGCTGGGAACCTCACATTGTGTGAGTTACTTCTTATAATGCCAAAGGTTAGTACAAAGTGTCCAGTAATACTCAACAGAGTTGAAATGTGGTGCACAGCCTTTCTATTTTCTATCTCACAGTTATAATAGGTCCCTGGGCAAGATCTATAAAATTCTGGGCCCCCAAAATGTCCTTTATGTTTACAAATTCTTGGTGATCTCTAATACTGCAGAATAGGTCTCCCCTGGGGGCTTATGTATCCTCTCCCCAAAGTCTGGCCTTATCTTCTGAATTCCAGGTGGAGGCCAGGTCATGTGTGCAGATTCTAGATGAGATCCAGCTTGCTCTGTATTCCTGGGTGCTGTAGTGAGGGAAGAAAAACAAGATTTTCCTACGGAGCCAGCCTGCTCTAATGCATTCTGAGGAGCCTCAGGCCTTGGATTCAGACTCACAGCAGAAGATTTAGTTCATTAGAAAGACATGAATTTGGTAGCACCCACTGTATATTCCTTTGCATTTGGGCATGAGGAGGAGACCGAAGAAGAGTTTCTTTTTTTTTTTTTTGAGACAGAGCCTCAAGCTGTCCCCCTGGGTAGAGTGCCACCGTGGCATCACAGCTCATAGCAACCTCCAACTCCTCGGCTCAAGTGAGTCTCCTGCCTCCACCTCCCAAGTAGCTGGGACCACAGGCGCCCACCACAATGCCCAGCTATTTTTTGGTTGCAGCCGTCATTGTTGTTTGGCGGCCGGGGCTGGATTCGAACCTGCCACCTTAGGTGTATGTGGCTAGTGCCTTAGCCACTTGAGCCACAGGCACCGAGCCAGAAGAGGAGTTTCTCAGATCAACTTAGCGCACATTCTCTCATCCCAATTGGTGTCACAGATCTCAAATCTCAGAATCACCTTCAAGTCTGAAGATTCCAGTTGCATTGAGAGAAAGACTGGAACTGCCAGTTGCCATCTTATGGGAGGATTTCCAGAGGAATGTGATCTGAGTATGTTCTACAGGGGACAGCAGATCTCAAACAGGCAGAGAGATCTTTCTGTGTGCTCATGTTGGGACAGCCAATTTCTGAGCTGCAAAATTGTGAGCAAAGACCTCTGGTAAGAAGCCTTTTGGGCTCCTTTTAATTTTTTTTTTAATTCTGAAAAGACTTTAGGAAAGATTAAAATAAGTATTTTCCCAACACAGAAACTCTTACCAGAATGTAAAAAGGAGGAAAAAAAGCCTACTACTCAATTAAACCAGAATTTGATGTGATTCATAAGTAATCTACTGAAAGATTTCATATATATATAAAAAGTCACTTGTTTATACAACTAGGAAAATCCAATCTTCTAGAAAAGTTCTCAAAATGAATAATAATTGCCTGCCAAATAAGTTTTGAAAGCAGTATGTATCATACACAGTACACCCTAAAGTCATCTGTTAATTACAATGATCATCTGTGTTTGCTAACCCCCTTTATTCTAATAAGAAATACACATATCAGGCCTATATAACAGGAGGTAGATTTGCAACTTAAAGCTTGGTGTTTACTAAAGTTAGAATCCATCCTCATGTGAAAACTGAGTCAGGGCACCATATTCTTTGATATTTCATTTCAAAGAGATGGTTGTCAGGTTCACAAAAAATTTCTGATGGCACAAGCTTGTTTTTTTTTTTTTCATTTCTTTCCTCTTTTTTTTTGTTAAATCACCATGATTAAGTAAATGAGGTGAACACTATGTTAATTAGTAGGATGAAAACACTCCAATTTATACAAACAAGCTTGTTTTATCTTTTGAAAGAATCTGAATAGATTTCAAAGAGTTGAAAAAGAACTTGTAATTAAATATTTTCTAAATTCAATGCTCTAAGGAAAAGAAAAGCAGAATAATACCTTCCTTTATTTTTAAGTTGGAAAATGAAGTCCCTTATTTCTATTTTTCCTTTATGTTTATAACAGCCAGGTCCAGGGGTTTTGTCTGGAACACATGGGCATTTGAAATTTTATAGGCCTGGATTTAGGCAACTGAAGAGTGGTCTCAAGCACAGTGCATAGGTTTGGTTGGGGTTTGAAATCCACAAAGGAGGAGGTGTTACTAAGGATCTATTTTCATGAGTGGGGAATAGTGCAAGATTGGTGGAAGGCCTGGTTTGTGCTATAGACACTGGCTGAGTCAGGGCTTATTTCTGGCTCATTCCTGTGTCCACTGAGCTAGGTGAGATTATGACCTAGTGGTCCAGAATCCTAGACAGTTGAGGAACCTGTTTCCTGCTGCAAATTCAGGGTCTGGTGTGGGGATACGTCAGAAATCCTCTAGGCACGTCTGTGTGTTTTCAGCAGTGAACTCTAAGAGGAAATGTGCAGTAGACCTGATTCCTGAGTGTGGAGCCTTGTCGTAGGACGGGCCTAGCCCATCTAGTAATCTAAATACCAGTGTGAAGTTCTGGTGGGAAACAAGTGTTCCAGAGATGGAATTTCTGACGGTGGCCTCCTGTCCAGTAAGGAGGGGGCCAAGTCATTGCCTACTGTGCACATGCACAAGTGGGCAGGATTCACACAGTGGCAGTGAGGTTTGGGAGGGTTTCTGCCCACAGAACTGCCTCACCCTGTGTCCTCAGTCCCCACTAAACCCAGGAGGAGATGTGGAATCACAGGACAATCTGGATGTGGCCGCTTGTGTAGGAGAACAGATCCTCTCTTCCTCAAGACACTTGAAGTCTCTCTTCAGCCCAGGTCTCTCCTGACCCACCCTAGGTGATACTCACAGGTGCCCGGGTACTCTGAGCTCTGCCAGGTCACTCACTGCAGTCACTGAGCCTAAGTGTTGGAATGTGGGAGGGGGTCATGAGAGGTGAGGAAAGTCATCTTTTCTGCAGAGTGAAAGATGCTGTGTCTGAGACTGATTTTAGAATTGCTGCCTCCACAAAAGGGGTTAATCTTGTATGAAGGCTTTATCTCTAGTGCCAGGCAGAACAGTGTAGGAAATGGTGAAGCTTCCCAGAATCACTGGCCCTAAAGCACATTAGGAGGGTGGGGAGCGGGTTGCTGTGACCATCCCATCTGGTCTCTGACCTGCTTTCTACCACGAGCTGTCCTCCCAGGATGGATATACTGTTGTCAGGGCCATGAGGATTTACAGGAATATGAGAAGGAGGTTGCTATAATCATGCAATTTAGTTTCTGGCCTGATTTCTTTCTCTACCTGTCTCCCAAATAGCTGTACTTTTTTCAGAGTTCTGAGGATTTCTTTCCCACAACTCTCCACTTTTTATTTTAAGGAATGAGGGCGCTGCACTGTAATCTGTCAAATCTACTTCCTGCTGGAGAGGGGTGTAGACTTTTTACAGAGAGGAGTTATTGGGGTTGGAGGTATTTGGGTAATTGTCTTGGATGAGTGTCCTTTAGAAGAAGGACCTGGGTCATGTGTTGTTGGCTTAAGCTTTGAACTGTGTTTTGAATGAACTGGATAGCAGTTCATATAAGGAGTGGATCTAGGGAGACACAAAATAAGAGAATTCAAGGCGTAATTAGAGGTAGGACCCAAGGGAGCTGACTTTGTGAATCAAACCAAGATTGCCAGCTGTTTATTCTTTATCTTCAGAGGTTGGTACCTATTCTCCTAATTTCTTGGACACATCTCTGATGAGTCCAGACTGGTTGACATCCAAGCAGCATTCTTCATCTAGGAAGAAACGTAAGCCTCCTTTTGCTGAGTGAGAAGGTCTAAGGCACATCTGTTTTGGAGAGTGCTAAGGAATCTATTTGTTCTTGTAGCTGCATGTGGGTCTGGCATAGTTCTTATAGGCTTTCTGGGTCTTGTGATAATACATGGAAGAAATGTAGAAAAGACCCTACACCTCTGAGTTCTGTTCTGATCCCTGTGGTTATACTCAAGTCAACAAGGAGTGGGATTAGAATGAGTGCTCTTCGGGGCCTGACTTGTGTTTTTGTTGGAATGGGTAGAGATTGATTAGGAGGGACAATGTTAATATTAGGAGACAGACATACAAGAGTGTAGGTGCCTGTCCAGTTGGTGGGTAGGCTAGAATATGCTTTGTTTCTGCAAATAAAAAATGGACCTTGAGTTAAATTGGAATGAAAAGAAGTGGGGAAAATTGTAAGTTCCCCAATGTTGTTCTGGTTCATTGCTCCAGACTGAAAAAAACCTAGCAAGTGACACTCCATAATAGGGAATAGCTGCCCATTGGTCTGTGGAGGGCAGCTGAGAGTTTGGAGTCAGGGGAAGAGTTTTTTAGTGTTATGCTTAGAGCAAGAAAGAGGGGAAACACTATGAAATTTAGGGGGCTACTAAGAAGAAAATGGGTTGTAAAAATAATCCATTAGCATAAGGTGACAGAGAATAATTGACCCGCTGGGATTGAAAAGTGTTTGGAGGAATGATTTTGGTGGTAAGGTTGCAGAGGCTTGGGGGTAAGGTGTCCAGGAAAGGCCAGAGCCAGTGTGGGTCATGGAAAAAGGGGCTGAGGTGAAAAGGTTTACAGTTCCAGCCCCAGAGATAGGAGTTGATGTGTAAGGGAGTGAGTGGATGTTTTCTCAAAAGGTTTGGAACAATTTAATCACTCCTTTGGCTATAGTGTTGTGCCCGAAAAATACTCCCAAACATCCCCACCAGACAAATCCGAGACAAACTCCGATGTAAAAGGCATGAGGTGAGGTTTATTCAAACCCGGGTTTGGTCTCTCCTGGTGCACACACCAAGGTAGAGCCTCAAACCCAGGGTGGAGAAAGTTTTTATGGTGTACAGAAAGCAAGAGGGGCAGGGTCGGGTACGGGTACACTTTTGATTGGTGGTTAGTGATTTCACTAGGGGTATAGGTGAGGGGTGGGGGATTTTCTTAACCGGGGGCTAAGGTCGAGGCACCTTGAAAATACCTGTAATATTTCAAGGTAATAGAAACTAATTGTTTTACT